>CABFOV010000852.1:0-25482 GCA_902141375.1 Timema poppense
GCACCTCCCCTTATCTACAAGCTATTACCCCCCACCACCAGCCACCCCTTTGCGCCCTGAAACATTACGTTCTGTCTTACTATGATAACCTTGCTTATATCTAAGATTGAAAAGCTTGAATAGATAGGCTTGTTTAAAAGTAGGTTTATTTTTCTCATGTGAATCCCAAATAACTCTTCCGTGAAGATTGTATAAGCAATAAATGCTGGTGAAGCAATACGCTTCTTCAACCTTTTTTCATTATTTAGTAACTTAACATTTTCACGATGTCTTTGATTCACCATAGACTTCCCGAATACTGCAATATTAATGAATTTGAAAAAGTCCTTTTCAAATCCATTTAGTGCATTTTTTCGTTGTGAAGTATTAAAATCAATATATGGCTTCAACCAAGAGCTCTGATTAAAAGTTAGGACTCGGTGTATCTTTTGAAGCTTCGTACCCAAGGAAATACACAGTTTTAAGTTACGGTAGTGTACCACATAGTTTTGTTTATTGTTTAGGTTGGGCACTAGCTTTTCTGTTTTTCAAACGGTTGGAGAGTCCACCTTGGATTGTATACACTTAGATAATTGTGATAACATCTCAGGAGTAACTATGACTTTTTCAGGAGCAAATGGATAGTCACTATGATCTTCATGAATTTCTTCCGGGTACTCTAGATCTACTTCTAATATATAGCCCACAGTGCTATCATCAGCAACTGAAATTATATTGAAGCTATGCTATTTCAGACTTGTTCAACCACCTAAAATTACTTCGAGGAAGGCAATCAGACACAGCAATCCCATATAAATTATTACAATCCCAGTATGCAATTTACTTCACCTCCTTTTCAGGGTTAAAAGCCATCATATCGTGGTTGTTTACCTCAGAATGTCTATTTGATATCATAGACACCCCACCACGCATCCTTTTTTCAATGAATAAAAGCATTTCAATGTTAGCTAGTAGCTCCAACTCAACCTTGGACATCTTTAAAAATGCCGCCCATGCTAGTCCAGGGTTTGTGCAAAAATGTAGACAGTCTAATCTATAGTAGGCCCTACTCAAAACATAATGATCGAAAGTATTCGAAGACGTCTGCTAAAAGCAGAACATCACTTATAACGTATAGATCTTGATAATCTTCCATAGTGTTCATTTCAAAGTTTTCCCACATAGTTTTAGCATGAGAGTAGTCACTTTCTGACATATTTTCTTGGCGCATCTTATTATAGAATGCGGATTTTGGTAATAATTGACTAGCTTTCAGTTTACTGTTGCAATTTATGTAGTCCCAAGGGAACACACCTTTTCGTAGCAGAAGATTTACATTATCAAAAGGGACATTTTCATGGAATATTTTAAATTGAGTTTTCCCAAAATGCAACAACTGTACAACCAATGTTTCAAGAGATATGCTAAAAAACTGAAACGAGTCAATAAATTGTAAATAGCCAAGACTGAATGAGATATACTTCTCCATATTGTTTGGAATACATGATATTCTTCTGTCTGTAAACTTCCCAATTTTCTGCATGATAATATGGGCGACATAAATTGTGTAATATGACGGGTATTCTCTTGTTATATTTAAACTGAATATTGCACTTACTATGAGATGCACCCCGATAAGCTCCACTGTGATGACAGTGGTCACGGACGTGGTCTTGACCCAACTCCTTCTCGCAGATACTACATACGCTAGCCGAAATAAATTCATTTTCTTCTTTAGGGGTGATGCGCATAGGGACAACATTTTTCTTCATCCCGATGATCATGTTTTTTTCTTCAACAAGTTTATGAAGAAAGGTATTCACAACATTTTCACCACTATAGACGACAGTGGTTTTTACACATTTACCTTCAATATCGACGACTACATATGCAAATCCTAATGGCGTATGCCTCGTCATTTTTGTAGTTGATGAGTGATTGAGGTTAGGTGCACACCCTGATATTTTAATATTAAAATATTCAAAATTTGCATATATCACATACGGGATTTTTAGCAAATGTTTATATGTTGAAAATATCAATATTTTATCCTCTTTCTCGGGAATCTGGATCTTCTGAGCATCGAAATCAGAACACCGCTCACTATGCTCATACCTGAGATTTTCCTTAGAAAATCTACGCAAGCAATATTTGCAATAGTATGTATGATTCACCATTGTGTCTGATCAGTGAGCTTAGCAATCTGCTGAAGTTCTTAATAAGTCAATAATATCCCCCATCCACATTTTCAAGAAACAACAAATTCACGTGATTTTAACGACTAACCTTAGTTATCCTTAAAGGGAATATTTACCTTTGGTAGCCATACACATTAAAATATATTTTTTTTTTCAAACATAGCATGTTCGGTATTTGCACAGGATATTCAGGATATTTAGTTTACCTTCCAGTGATATATAATTATTCACTCGATTAGCGTTTTTGTCAGCTGGGTATATAAATGCCAGCAAAGACCAAATAAAACACTTACTGTCAGCATTTCATATATTAATTAGGGCAAGCTTATTTCTTAACTCTTCTGGTAATGGACTATGGCTGGAAGCAGCCAAAGGATTATATTTAGCTAGTTTAAGTTCTAAGTATTTCACACGATCCTCAGTCCAACAACTTCCCTTGTGGTAGAAAGAAGAAGCTGCTTCAATCATGTAAATGCATGCACCCTCAATCTGTGATTTTAATGTGTCAGGACTTAATAGTGACAATACACTTACTGCGAAAGTAAGGGGTGATTGTTTCATCCCCCTCCTCACCAACACGAGAGTACTCTACACAGGCAGATGTATACCATTTAAGATTACCCATTACATTAAGTTGTTGGAAGCGTTGCTTCCAATTTTTTTAAATTTCTTTGATAAAGACTAAAAATAGCGAGTCTTTCGAGGGAGAGATCTTGAGGATTTTGACTGTACCATTCAAAGCTTCTGAAAAATTACAGAGGTCGTAAATTTAATTGAAAATAAGATTCTCAATAGATTCCTTCTCTCTTGACTTTGAAACATCCGCAACATTCCCCGGTAAAGTTACTCCTGTTGCAGTAAATTTCTTTAGATTTTGTCTTAATAGATTAACCCACCGTGAAAATATTTTACCGCATTTATCACACTCGAACGACTTCACCTCCCGACTATGTGAGGAAACATGTCGCTGCATAATGTAGTTATCACTACTTATAAAATCTTGCCCATACCCATCACACTTTTTAAGTCCACCCCCATGTTGTAAACGTATATGACGTGCCAGGTTGGCAAGCTTGGTAAAATATTTTGAACAGTTCTAACATGGGAAGAACATTTTAATGAACCGTGTTGCATGAAAAGAAAGAAATACAATCTTAATTATAGAGCGTCTTGTATGAAAACAAATTGATCAAATCCTAATTATAGTTGACTTGACAGTTATTCATTATTACTCCACTAGATGTGGAAGACCAAGTTCACACCAGAGCACAAAGATTTGACAACAGCCTTCGTATACTGATAAATAAGTTATAGCTCTTATATAAAATTATAAACACTATTTGTCTGCGAGTGACCAGATATGTGTGTGCACAATTATTTCACCTCCAAATGGTACACCTAGAAATAAAATCAATAAATATGGCAAATAGCGGTGTATTAAAGGATTAAGACAATAACGCAGGTGTTACCCGTACTCTATTTATTGATTTTATTTCTAGGTGTACCCACCTTCCTTGTGAAACGAACGATGTGAGAGAGAGTGACCAAACTCCGCAGTGAGGAGGATCAATGATATAGCTCGAAAGAATTTTCAACACCCAAAACCATTATACTCGATCTGCCACTGATCAATGCTATCCTTATGAGAAGAGTGACCCGATTGCTCTATGAGAAGGATCAATGTGGGAGAAAATGACCCAAATTCACAGTGAGGAGGATCAATGCTATTCTTATGGGAGAAATTGGGCTGAAATTGTCATTTTAACCACTACTATTATCACACATCCTTGCCATGATAAAAAAAAATGTAATTTTTTTGCATAATACGATATTGGAATTTAATATTAATTATTTTGCTGTAAAATTTGCATATTTGAATAATTTTACTTTGTTAAATCAAGAGAAAATATTATGATCGTGGAAAAAAAAATCGATCTCTCCCTTATTACAAAATTTTACGTTTTATGTGAACACGATCCCAAAAATGTGGATTTTACAATTTTGTCCGTACCTATGTTGGTCTATCTTTACCTGGTCACGGATCTAAAACGCTTTGGTCGAATTTGTTTAAACTTTATATATAAAGATTATAGGGTTATACCACAAAATAGTTTTTTTCTTCCTTTTCACCCTAGCCCTTCAATTAAGGGTAGTCAACCAATGAGTTTTTTTTTTTAATTCTAAATTTCTCGAAATTTGCTCTAATGATTTTGTTTAAAATGCATATCTAGGATTTGTTTAACATGACAAATATCTTTATATAATTGTATTTGGACCGAAATTCGTTGAAATACTTATGACTGCGTTTTCAAAAAATTGAAATCTTTTACAAATAACTCTAAATAGTTGGTTCCAAATTGTTATCTTTGTAGTAGTTGACATGACAAATAAGTTTTTAGATGTTTTTGGGGTAAAAAAATCATTTATGGGTAGTTTACTGTTAACTGATTTTTCAAACACTTGAATATTTGAAAATAGTCCTAACGATTTGGTTCCAAATGAGTATCTTGGGAATGTTTGACATGACAAATAATGCTGTTTACTTTGTTTTGGTTAAATATTCGACTAAGTGCCTTTAATGAGGAGTGTTGGAAATTTGAATTATTTTGAAAATGGCTATAAAGATTTAGCAAAATTTAATCTTGGGTTTGTCTGACATGGACATGATAAATAAAGTTGTGTAATTGTTTTGGGGAGAAAATTTGGTTAAGGTTTTTTTTTTAAATTTATAATTAAAAAAAAATTATTTTTAGAGATCTGGTTCAAAATTGGTGTCAGGGAACTATTTTATATATTAATAATAATGTATCACTATTTACCTAAAATAAATTAATCTAAGGTTAGTTTACTTAAAAAAACGATAGAAAATTTCACTGATGGGAGTTTGGGAATGGTTTTTAATGTTAAATAATAAGACTTTTTTATTTTTACAAATAAATAATTTTAAAGTAGTTAGTTAACAAATAATTTTTGAAAATTTTAATTTTGTTAAATATAGTTGAACAATTTGGTTTACAGATTATATATAAATAGTGATTGTGATTAACAAAATGATGTGTTATGTTTTATGTATAAAACTTATTAAAGGGTTGATAAATTTAAACCTATTTTTGAACATTTTCTTCGAAGATATAATACACAATATGAGAAAGTTTGTCGTACAATTTATTTTGTTTGTACTCTCACTTCTCCCACCTCCCGAACATAAATCCTAAATACGGGCCTGATTGAATTTGGCCATTGTTAAAGGGGAGGCTGCAGTACAAATCCCAGTTGGATACATTGGGAATATTTTTCCACAGATGATTTTAACATTATGTTTATATCGCTAGCACATCCGTACACTAAGCTAAGGGCCCCAAATTCGATTCTCAACAAGGTTGAAGAAGGTATCTTTATCTTTGACTTTCCCTTTAAATTGAATTAAGGCTGTAAGACTAAATGTTGTGAATTAAAATAAATAAGCCTATTGTTTTGTATTAGCTAAAGTTTAATTATTAAATTTCCTTAATACAAAGTATCAAAGATTCTCTCCTCATCCTTAAACAAATTAATTGGCGTTGCAGTGATGCCTCAGTATTAGTTCGTGTGAACAGGTACAGTTTAAATTATAAAGGCAGAATGGCCCTTCGGTGCAATTAATCTTCTTGTGAGCAGGCCACCTTCCGTGACTGAGGCTGTACCGGTTTTTAGTAGGGCCATATAGCCACCCGGTCCATAATATGTAAAGTCTGGGTAAACGCACTCGAATAACCTGACGGTATATGTGATCCTGCTTTCAGAATCAGTTTTTTAATTTGGTTTCGTGATGGCATGTTCTCATGCTAGTGTATGGGTTTAGTTATTCACTTATTTAGTAGCGTTAATGAAAATATGTGAGAATCATAAGCATAGTGCATTAATCATTTGTATCTTGTTTGGTCAAATTATTTAAGAATACAGGGTGATTCAAAAGTCTCCATACAAAAGGAATAGGCCTGTATACAGATATATAGCTGCCGTTCTTAAATGCCTTTGTCTAAAGAAGAGCGTGTGGAGATCATTCTCCTGGATGGATCGGGAATCTATCTGTCCCAAGGTTGCAGAGGAATTCAACAGAAGACACGTCCCCAGAAAATAGAGCATTTTTTAAAAAAGTGAATGGTTTGTGGGTAAAGAGACAAGTTTTCCAACGAACGGAGACGTATGAAACCTCCTGTGTATGGGCTACCTACTCATAGGAAAAACGTGTTTTGCTTCTTTAACGACGTTGCCTACCTGTGACGTCAAGAAAGGTCAAGATAGGATTTTCCTATGTTTTTGAATTTGCCTTTTATTCAGCGTGTTTTAAAGATATAATGTTGAAACAAAAACCATAAATTCTTAAATAATTCTAAAAATAGTCTTACCAAGTCACCAAATTATTTTTTTTATCTTGAAGTAGTTTTTTTGTAAAGGCATTTTTTATATTATTATTATTATTATTATTATCTAGCAACGCGTCTTACTACCCGTTTGGGTTATACGCTTTAAGTACTAATTACGCTAATTGATTAGGAAATGGAAAGGTTGAATTAGAGGAAGTGAACCCGTATTTACGTAGAGGGAGAGTGGAAAACCATTTAGGAAAAACCCTTCCCAGTTCACTCGACCGTGATTCGAACCTTGATCTCCCCGTCCTCAGCAGTCGAGCTCAACACGACTAGCGCGTTAGCCAACTACGCCACCGAGGCGGGATTTTTTTTATAAATCCTCTTTGAAATTAATCATGAAAATGGCTTGTTCGAGTCTTCCTGCTAGAATTCAGAATAAAAACAATAGTTTGGTGAGACGTATGCATATCTAGAAGAGGAAACAAGAGAAGGGTAATTTTAAAAAGATAGTCAATGCTTTCAAGGAGAAAATAGTATAGTTAGTGTGTAAACTCGTCAGAGGAAGAGGAGAATAGCTATCAGCAATAAACAAGAGTCCACACAGGGTGAACTGTTCATTTTCTTATCTTTATTTATATTTTGTACATTGGTGTCTAAGTGTGATAATGCCTAGATTACTTAGGTGCGTCAAGTTAAGATGCAACCCGCTTCGCAAAATAGCTTCGAAATCTTCTAGTAGGTAATGCCACTAACGAGAATAAACATCAACATACTCTGACCTAACATGGTGATTATCTGTTCATGTAGTTAGAAATCCTTACCATAATATACATACCATGTACTGATATCATGATAAATATCAAGTTTATTTTGTCAAGCTACACTATGGTGCAGATTATAAGATAGGGCCGTGCTGTAATCTGTCAAGGTAAGATGATTATCTTTTAGGATAAATGATAAAGGTCCATAGTGACGTCATTTCAGTCTCTAGCAGTAAGTGTTGGTCCTGTCAGTTGCAAGGACAATGACTAGGCAAGAACAGTCTATATACACATGTGTTGGATTTATATTAATTGACCTCCAATCGCGTGATCATATTTAGCCATATTATAAGTCAAGAGACTAACTTGTCTACGACTTAAAGAAAGATGAACTCTACACTTGATGGCCATCATAAATAAATTGTTGAATTCCAAATACCCACAGTAACTTATTTCACGTATACGCTCATTTAACTATAATAATAATAATAATAATAATAATAATAATAATTTCACTACTCGTTCACAAGTAAACTCAACTTTATTTATTTCTCTTCATAATTCCAATCACCTACTAAAATTCTTTCATTATTTCAGCTTATCGTTGATGGAATACCTTAACCAACGATATGAATAAAATTACAATTTAATGGTTTTGAGGTAGATCTCTCAAATAATCTGCGTGGGGGAGCTCAGTTGCGAGATCGATGAATGTGAGAGGTGATTACACTTTCTTGTGTGTGTGTGTGTGCGTGCGCGCGCGCGCGTGTGTATGATAGCGTAACATTTGTCTAAGCTCAATACAACTCTTTTTATATAAACATAACAATCTTTTACTGTACTTCAGTGTTACGTAATATATCTTTATTTAACTTAGTTTTTTGTTGTCATTATTCGTGTTTTTTTATGTGTATGATTTGTTTGGTTTCTATTTTAATTGTGTAGCATATTTTAATATTTACAAACTATCTATATTTACACTTAAGGATATAAATGTTAGTACAACTATTGAATATCAATATGTACACTTAATTTTCACATGGCACTTAGTTTCTGTGTTCACAGCTGCTTTTGTCCAACACAACCAGTCCCAAACGCGCTCAAAAGACGACTTTCTTGCTACCTGATTAACCTTTGTATCTGAGTGACCCTCCTTTTTTTACACATCCCAGTAACAGAGGTGGGTAAGCTGACTGCAATTGCAAAATGGGTCACTAATGTTATTCGGTACAATTATAATTTTTGATCAAATGGAAGAAAAGGCGGTATGTAGTTTTAACTTCGCCATTAAAGTCGATTATTATTACTACTATCATCATTATTATATAGTATTAAGCCAATCCTTACCACTTACTGTTTAAATATTTCTAATTTTTAATACTCTTAAATTCGTTACCTGACTTCTTAATAGACGAATCTTGCTCGTCCCCACGTGACGTCGTATCACAACACTTCTCAACCTGTTATGTCCGTGATGCAACAGGCAATCATGCTTGCTGCTGCTATTCCAACGAGAGGTGGGCAGAATGTTTTCTATTCAAGTCGGGGCGGAGTTTTTTCTCTCTAAACTGTTAATTATCGCCTTAGTCTTTAAAGAACCCGCTAGAGATGAAGAAACCAACTTGAGCAGTTTTGATTGGGGGAAAAAAAAGAATAAAATATTTTAGTTTAAGGTGGTAAAGAGTAAAGAAATAGCGATTCTTTAACCATCCACTACTATTTATTTTTGATCCTAAACTATGGTTTCTAAAATTAATATATGATACTGTACGTAAATTTATTAAAGTTATTAGGGTTAAGTTTTATCATCTGCAGTCAAGTTTTTCTTAGTCTGAGGGAGTCTATAAGATCTTATCAGTGAATCTTACACAGGACTCTGCTGGTGGAGGGGGCCTGAAGGGAGAGGGGGCTGGGGCTTTAGTATACAGTGGCCATCTTTGTATGTAAATACTGCCAAAAGCAAACTAAATATAATACCCTTTCTTTTATTGTTGCCAAGTATCTACAATGTCTTCTTTTATTATTTCCGAGCTAGGCATTCTACAGGATATTTAATGTGGAGGGTTAGCTTAAGCTCTCCCTATTCCTTAACATGTAGAAAACATAAGTTTAAACAACACGTAACAAAACTTTGTCTATACCATTCGTTTGTGTTCCGATATGCCCAAACATGAAAATGGAAACATGTTCTGTAAAATATCGATTATTAGACAACGTTTAAAATTTGAGTTCTAGCTGACACACCACATATGGAAAAATCAATGTAAAAAATAATACTGCCTGTACTATTCAATTGTGCTACGTTTGTGCTCATATGTGCCTGCATATAAACGTTTGTGGTGTAAAATTAAATAATCTAAAGAACATTTATTTGTGGAGGACCAACATGAGCTCAAGTTAGCCTGCCTTGTTTTGAAATACACATATGCATTATTTGCATTATTCGGGCACATAAAAGAACATATAAAGAACAATAGAATGATAGAAATTTATATTTTTATTTTTATTTTATTGTATTTTTCAATGGTTGGTTGAATTGAACTCAAGTTTAATTAATACTAAACGTTCTAAGAAATGTATAAATTTTAGCATACATATTTATGTCCAGGATCATATGAGCACAAACAGAACACAAATGAACGATCTAAAAATAATTTTACATCGTTATGTTCCTCAATGTGTGCTTTAACAAACCAACCTCCTCGTCACCATCAAACCAGAATTAACGAGCTTGAAATTTAAAACCACATGTCCACCTAATCAGGTGTAGGCTGATAGAATTTATTATTATTATTATTTAGCACCGCGTTTTCCTACCCGTTCGGGTTATACGCTTACGTAATAATTACGCTAATGGATTTGGAATTGGGAAGGTTGAATTTAGAGGAAGTGAATCCACATTTGCGTGGAGGGCGAGTTGAAAACCATTTAAGAAAAGCCTCCCCCAGTTCACCCTACCGAGAGTTGTACCTCGATCTCCCCATCCTCTGTGGTCTAGCTCGAATTAAATCTGAAAAAGTTCATCTGCTGAAACGCATCATTTAAAAAGTTCCTAGATAAAAATTTGTATATTAAATTATGTAAAGAAATGGCTTCACAAGCAGCCCTACCCTTCTGCTCACAATTGTTAGAATTTTTGTTGTTGTTGATGGAGAACGGGGTTAAGTGCCTACCCACTGCAGTGTCGCAATGTTCCCGACAGAAGACAACAGAGCAATGATACGTGCCCTACCCACGTGGTGGCAGCACTGGCTCTGTGTGGACTGTATAAACCTCCTCCTATCTGGTAGAAGTGTGGGAGAGGATCGTTATGAACCTGTCAGCGCGTGGGAAACATCTCTCTACCTGTCTCATGTTTACTAATAGGAAAACATAGCAATAGCTCGCCTCGCTGAACACTAGATTCATCAGATTTCCACTCTTAGTGCTCAACTTTGGTTTGTTGTTTATATAGTTTGGGTTTTGGTAGCTGTACAGTATTTAGGAGGGGGGGGGGGATGGATTGAAGGGATCATGATTTAAAGTCAGTAATTTTACAGTTTTATATAAAAAAATGTGTTTGACCTAAATAAATCAAATCAATACGAAAGAAGATACATACAATCTAATTTTGGACACATAATAATCTCAACAGTTACTGAACCTGCATCGGTGGCCACATGCTCTAAGGCGTCACTCCCGCAATAAACTAGCCTGCCGATGACAGGGAGATTGGGGTTAGATTTCCGGTCGGGTGTACTGAGTTTCCTAAACAATTTTCCATTCTCTCTCCACGCAAATGCAGGTACACTTAATATAAACTTGACCTTCCTCATACTAACTGATTAGAATAATAAGTACATAAGCGCACAGCCAACACTTGTAGCAGAAATTGGTGCTAAAACAATAAATATATGTAATTTTAAAGCGTCAGATAAAGTTTTCTCTATTTCATGGTGATATAATTATACCTGGTTAGATTTTCGGTAAAACCTGATATATTAATTATTAATTGTGAACCTGGGGTTTGCCCTCTAGCAATGATAAATTAACGCGTGGCGGACTGGGTCCTGGTAATTGGAAATTTAGTATAAAATGAGCCTCACGTTTTAGAACACGTGATGCGAGATTGGCTTTATTTATTTTAACCGGTAAGTAGAATAGTGAATTTATCCCTTTCCATCCTAAGGTCCCCCTCCCAACAAGCACGAGTACAGGAAGCATTATTTCGCCAACGATGGGACGTGCGTGCAATGGGGAAAGCAGGGCGAATCAATCCACACACGCGCCTATAGGTCCTCCGATCATCACGTGTCGCTACGACTTGTTAACAAAGGAGAAATCTGCTGTTATGGCTTACACCTTACGTGCATTCTCAACGAAAGATTATATTTGCTTTTGTTTACAGATAGGCTTGTATTAATTGTGCCTGGAACTTCCTGATTATATTTGACTCTTAAATTGTAGTATATTGTCTGATAATTAAAGTCTTTATTTGAAGGTTCTGACTGGAGTTCGAACATATAGACACTCAGAAGTGATGTACTGGCATCTTGGCGTTCTCAGCCACGGTGTGAATCTCTAAGGTAGTGCATTATAACCAGAGTCCTGATCTGACAACAAGTAATTTTTTTTTACTACATCCCATACGGTGCTCATTAACACACAAACTCGGTTCATGGCCCCTTGATTGTAGAAATAATTATTTTATAAGTCATTAGTAATTTAGTATTCTTAGTTCATAGTTTCATTATTTAAATAGTTGTTTAGTCACTTTTAGGTATTTGTGTCGAATAATATCGATATTTTGTAAATTCATGAATATTCATACATATGAATTTTCACCCTATAGCTGTCAGCCTGACAAGATACCTAACGTAGACTTCAAATAAAAATGATACTCTCTTTACTTAAGGTGGGGATGCAAGGGACGCGAGAAAAGATCAGTGTTTTTTGCAGTTGCCCTGGAGTTTAATGACCAATTTTCTCTTAATTTAAAACGTTTCTCATCTAATGCCGCTATGTTCATGACAGTTTAGCTTAATATGATAATGATTTTCAAAAATTATAAATATTTTTTTGAAAATGGATTTGACGATTTTGTTTAAAATTTATATCTGGGGCGTGTTTTACATGCTCAATAAGCTGCATACTTTTTTTCCTTAGGAGAAAATTTATTTAAAGTTAGTTTACTGATGATTATTTTCAAGAATTTGAATATTTTAAAAGATGACTCTAGGCATTTTGTTCAAAATGAGTATCTGTTGAATTTTCTACACTATAAATAGTTATATTTTATATTATTTTCATTTTATTGTAGTCCGCTGATGACCAAGTTTTTAAAATTTGAATAATTTTATGTTAAAAATTGGTGGACTATTATACATTAACAATAATACTGTATATTTATTTTTCTAAAATAAGTTGTTTCAAGGGTGGTTTATTAACAAACAAATTAAGGAAAGTTTGAGATGTCTTGGAATTAATTTTGAAGATTATGTTCAAAATTGTCATCTGGGAATAGTTTTTTTTAAATAATAAATAAGAATACGTTTGTATTTTTACAAATTAAAAATTATTTTAGGATAGTTCATAGTTAACTTATTATTGACAATTTGAAATTTGCCAAGAATATTTGAAAAATTCTATTTAAAATTTATATAGAAAGAATAATTATTGTGTTTATCAAGATGATGTTTGTTTTGTGATAAAAACATACTTGAGGATAGTTGAATGAACACCTATTTAAAGAAATAGTTTTAAAAGTTATAATACACAATATGAGAAAGTTTGTGTGATTGTGTCGCACCATTTATTTAAATTCATTTTGCAAAGTTCCCCTAAAGGTTTTATATTATTAAATGCAAAAAGTCTTAAAAACGTTATTGAGATACTTGTATACACACATGCCAAAACCATTCATATAATTTTTATACCACCCCCTTCGGTGGCCACATGGTTTAAGGCGCTACTCCTCCGGTATACTAAACTGCCGATGAGGGGGAGATCAAGGTTCAAATATCGAGGGTGTTTATTTCCAAAATGGTTTTACACTATGCCTCCAAACAAATGAGGGTATACTTCATATGAATATAATTTATTAAACACTTAAACCATTAGCTTGATTAGTGCATAAGTTTATCATCTGAACGAGTAGTAAAACACGCTGATAAAGTTTTTATTTTTACTATTTCATAATGTCACATATATATTGTAATACATTTTTCCATACTACTTCATTTGAGAGGAGTCCATGAGTGATAGACGGAATTAGTTATTTAATATATAGCACCGCCTCTTACTACCCGTTCGGGTTATACGCTTAGATACTAATTACACCAATGGTCTAGGGATTAGGGAGGATGAATTTAGAGGAAGTGAACCCACATTTGCGTGGAAGGAGAGTGGATAACCATTTAAGAAAAAAACACCCCTAGTTTACCGGATTTAGATTCGAACCTCGAACTCCCCGTCCTTGGCAGTCTAGCTCAACATGACTGGTGCGTTAGCTAACTACGCAACCGAGGCGGGTGGAATTATTTTATTTCAAGATTGAGTTTAATATTTGATTAACAAGATCATAGCAACTTGGTGTGGGAAATATATATGCGAAACAATACATACATATTTTATTGATCTCTTATTACTAGAATATATTTACATCCATTATATATATATATATATTCTTTTAGCACCGCGTCTCACTGCCCGTCAGGGTTATACGCCCATGTACTAATTACACTAATGGTCTAGGGATTAGAATGGTTTAATTGAGAGGAAGTGCACCCACATTTGCATGGAAGTAGAGTAGAGCACCATTTAAGAAAAACATCCTCGGTGCACCCGGCTGGTCTCAAACCCCAATCTCCCCGTCTTCATCAGTGAAGTATACTGTTAGACCAGGCGGCCACCGAAGCGGGTATTTACACCCATTATTTACTTGTTTATTTATTTATTAGTAGTTTTCAAACTATAATTTAACTCATTTTCTTTATTTCAATATCCATTTTCTGACACTGACCAGCCATTTTGTTTATGGCAGGACTGATGAGGAGTATCGGACATACCCGAATACAACCGAGGTCCAACAGCCGATGAGGTTCGAACCTAAAGGTGGTGCACACTTGAGCAGCATGCATCGGCACGCGACGCAACGGAAAATAATATTTGCTCACAATAATTTGCCGTCCGAAGCGAGCCTATACCTTACCCTGGAGTGTGCGCTGTCCTTTCAGATTTAATTCATCAGACTTCTTAAAAATGATGTATTAATAAAGTAATCTTATTTAAACTTTAACCAATGTATTCTTCTTAAAAATCCTAACAATTTAAATCCTCAGGAAACTATTCTACTTAAGTTACTTTATTTTTGATGAAAATGGGGAAAAACTAGAATCGAGAATATTTTCTAAGCTGAATTGATAAGGGCAAGTACGGGCTAACCTACTCGGACAGTAAATGCCACGAGAATACTGTTATAATAATAATTATTATTATTGAAATACCAAAAACTCTTTATTTTGTGACAATAGCATAATATTGTAGTGTATGTAGGAAAGTAATGATATACAATTATGTGTACATGAAAGGTGAAGCTTGGGAAATGAAAAACTATATGTACTACGGAAATCAACCATATCTGAGTCATATTTGAATAAATTGAAAAATGACGCCTGGCTATGGGAATCGAGCTCGGGATCTTTGGCTGAGCGCACCAATGAGAACAACTGAGATATCCAGGGTATTATAGCGTATTTAGAGTATCATGGAGTATATATATGATATTATAGAGTAGTTCTCATCACAACATATATTTCACGAGAAATTTTAGCTCTATAAAACTTATTCTTAAAACTAAAACCTAGATATAAAACGTATATTTCGAAAGTAGGGCCTAAGTTATTTATTTAGTAGTATGAATAAAATTTACTCAAAAACAAATGATATTTGGATAGTGACCCTCTTTTCCACAAGCATTGTTTAATATTGTTTTTTTCATACTTAAATTTACCGCTGATGAATTTGACTACTTCAACAGACGTGAATCTATATCCATTTGACTACTTCAACAAACATGTATTGACACCCATTTTACCACTTAAACAAACATCGGTCGATAGTAATTTTAGCCGCCGAGGTAGTCTAGTGGCCTCATTTTTTGTGGCGTGAAGTGGAGTGTTGTCAGGGTAAGGAAAGCTTGTCTGTTATGTTGTGCTCTCGCTCATTTGAGCCCCATTTGACCAATCATACGCATACTTTGCCCTACATGCCTCTCATGAAAAATGTGTTTCTATTGATAAACAAACAAAGAATAAAAAGCTTTATCGTCACTCTCTTTGTTAACTGTTGCCAAATCTCGTTCTCAGTTATGTCTGATGTTGGTGTGCTGGGGTAAGAAAGAGCTACTGGCAACCTCGACTAACCAGCGTCGCGAAACTTTTCTTATATTCGAGGGGAGATTGACCTCACAAAATCAAGAGAATGACAAAGCTGTTACCAAATAGTAACCATGCAGTTACCTCAGCGATGATATCCAGTGTACTGAAGGATTTTAACATCTCATAGACCACACTTAATCTTCTACTTACCCTGGATCCATTTAATGAAATGACACTTGATTTAAAAAATACTATTACATTCAACTCAATAATACTACAATCCTTAACCTAAAAGAGAGCTTATTTTAAAGAATGTACAGTCGTATTCTCGCAGAGGAGAAAATGGGAAGGCTACTTAATTAAATACTATGGGAAAAACCACCCTCAGTGCACTTGACCAAGACTAAAACTTTAATCTCCCCGTCCCCATCAAGCCGGTCTATTGAGACTTTAACTGCCTAGACCATGTGACCACTGGTGCAGCGTGGTGTCTGGGTTGTATACAAAGATCATAAGACTAAAAGCTTTGATACTTTTCAAAGGAAAACAAACCATATTTTGAAAAGCTTCGTATTACGTTCGTAATACGTTCATAGTTTTGTTATGAATTAATCGGAATAATTTAATGGTTTCGATATTTCGTGCTTTTGAAAGGTTCCACAAATAGCCTGAAGTTTGTTACGGTTTTTGCGTTCCATGTTCCATGTCACAATTTGTTGATATAAACTACCTCCCTGCCACCCTCCCTCCAACCCAGTGGTTGTGCTTGACGGGTACCTTATACCAGGTGCATTTCAACTAGATCGGCGATGATTCGGGAGAAAAAAGTGTTTTTTGCGTGGGAAATAACTTATTAAATGAGCACATGACATTATTAGGTGATCAGTCAGCATGTCGGGAATATATAACTGAAGGAAGGATGGAGCTAGTTTCCAACTATCTACATCAGGGAGTGATATATCCACTGTGCGTATTTTCCTCAATGCTGGTGCATTTCCTTAAAATGAGCACTCTTCATTAATTTATCTAAAGAACACAGATATAAAATTCAACATTGAGTGTCAATTTTAGTGGTCTTGGGATAAAGTGCTCACCTAAGGACCCGATGTTCTTGGATTCAAATCCAGCCGGGGCCAACAGATTTTTCTTGAGTGATAAAAATCCGTAGCATAACTCCCTTCGGAGGGGAAGTAAAGCCATCAGTCCCATGTTGATCGTGGCATGTAAAATAACCCTGGAAGGTATGTGAAATAACCCTCTCCTGCCAAAATTATTATACCCTTACGCTCTCGTTCATAGAAATTCTCGTGTACTGATATAATCAGTCGGTTCATAAAGCTCACGTTTAATAACTCAAATAAGACAACCCAACTTTGGGAATTATCAATCGCGTAGTGAAGAGTGTTGGCTGGGAAATAAAAGTTCTTTTAAACTTTACCTGTGATTTGTTATCTCCAGACCAATCATAAAGGGGATCTGCCCTACATTTAAATGTATTTCCGTTGATACCTGGCCAATGAGTGTTCTACTGAGCAATGAAAACTTTCACAGATGCAATTTAATCTAATTCTTCTTACTCTTGCAACACTACAGGCCACTGGAAACCGTAGCAGTTGGTGCTGAGCCCCTACTTCCTCGACTGCAATCAAAGGAATTAAATAAGATTAATCCTCCCATTGTTAAGTTAATGTGATAAGATAACTCAAAATAAGCTGTAACCCCTCCCCCCATGAGTTGTAATGAACAACAACATGCTAGCTCTAATTGAATTAAAAGGCGGGAGATTGGTTGTAATTGAAGCTACGTCCCAAAGACTTGACAGTGGCGTGTATTTTAATGAGAGACGCCATAAGAAGCGGCGGTGAATCTGACCACAACCCGTCATGTTGGAGCTTTTCCTCCGCAGACTGCGTGGCTCCTGAAGCCACACGAGGCGAGGTCACCGGATGTTCCTGTGACGTCACTGCTTGCGCTCATTAATTCAACCAGAACTGGTTCCTCCTCAACACGAGACAGACAGCAAGACAACGCAAGCTCTTGGCTGGGAAGACGTGGTGGAGGGGGTAAAGGGGCAGATAACATGGCGTACCAGAGCTGTGCCATTCATTTGTTTGTTTAGAAGGGCAAAGCAGCCATCTTTGAGATGTCTCTAAATAGAGGGACGTTGCTCCCATCTCTGATTTGGGTATAAAAGAGGGGTGGGGGGAAGGCTACCCTAAGGAACTATAAAAATGGAGGCCAATCACACCTGACACGCACAATTAGAAAAGTATAACACGCTGCAAGATCGATCACAATTTATGCACATAAAGCATTAAAACATACAAACTGGTGTTTTACCACCGGTTGCGTATTACAACAATCACCAATTTCATTTAAAATTGCATCCCTTATTGGGTTTTTTTTGCACCGAGTCTTACTAACCATTCGGGCTATACGTTTATGTATTAATTACACTAATGGTGTCAGCGATTAAGAAGGTTATATTTAGAGGAAGTGTACCCGCATTTTCGTGGGCGAAGAGTGGAAAACTATTTGATAAAAACCACCTTCAGAACACCCGACAGAGATTTGAACCTTTAAACATTCTAGTCCATTGCGAGAGTAGTCCCTTAGACCATGCGGCCACCGAAGTGGGTTATCCCTTATGTTGTTCCAGTAAATCTATCAGTAATAAGTTTGGTAAAAAAAAAAATTAGGCAGAGATTCAAGATGCCTTTATATTATTTAAAAGTGTACTCACATCAGTGGCCACGCGGAAAAAGATGTGTGTCTCATCTTGTCTGAACTGGAGGTGATGGGTTGTTCAAAATTTTAATTCTGGATGGATGTATTAAGGTGGTAAACTATTAATGGTTTTCCACTTAATCACCCCGCAAATGTGGGAACATTTATTCTAAATTTGATCTACCTCATCCATACCCCATTATTTAGTCCAAATATGGGGAGAGGCCGGCAAAGTAGTCTGACAAACCAAATTACGAGTGATAAAAACATACTAATATTTACTTTAATAACTTTAAGCTCTCTAAATCATAGAACAAAGTAATTAATAACATACTTGCCGATAGTATTTTTGTATTCAATGTAATTATTTAATGTCACCGGATAAATTATACGAATTTAAGATTATAGTTAGCTCAACTATTGAACCCGCTTTGGTGGCTGCATGGTGTAAGGCATCACTGTCGCAATAAACTAGACTGCCAATGACGTGTAAATTGGGGTTCAACCCCGGTCGAGTGTACTGAGGGTGATTTTCCTAAATGGTTTTCCACTATATTTCCACGCAAATGCGGGTACACTTCTTCCACTTCAAATTAGCCTTTCTAATCCTTAACTCATTTTCTATCATTATAACATTCCTAATCCCTTAACTCATTACCGTAATTAGTACATAGACTGCACCAAACTTCCACATCTACTATTTAAATTAGAAAACTTAACATTTCAATTTCACAAGAGATTTATTTAGTAGACATAAAAAATGGTTACATTTTACAAGTTTTACAAATAGGCAGAAAATGATAGCATATTAATTCTCTTCTCAAGTTAAATATCCTTGAGTGATTACTTGATTACTTGCAGTGACCTGGGCAACACAGTGACCAGTCAAGAGGCAGTAGAATTTCTAAAAGGAGAGTAATATGAGAATTAGTTAAAGCAAATATAGAACAAGTTTACAGTATAACATTTACACAGTCTCACTCGACAAGGTTTAGTGTTACTAATACAGTTGGATAGTTGGCTGGTGAATCCAGCTGGATGATGGCTAAGGGCCAGAAGTCATTAAAGTACTATGGCAGGACATTTTCCCTATACGGTACTACCATGCATTCAATAGTACATCAAAGTAATTTAGAACAATCACCAAATTTAAGAACTTATTAACTGGGTAAAACTACTATAATTCGCGCGGACCCAACTATGACAAACAGTCACTTTCCACGGGTTGCGCACCCAAACTAATACCTATAATGAACATTGACTGCTTAGTCAAAACTCTATGATTTACGACTGCACTGCGTAAGGCAGAAGAAAGAAACAGACTTCCTGGTGATAACCATCAATAACAAAGTACTGATGCACATGTCGTTTAGGGTGTCATGAACTATATTACCTTTTAAAGATTTATAGGAACTTGTGAGTTAGTGTACATTTACCACACTAAAATTCACATTTTCCAAGTGAGAGGCACGGCCGTTAGGACCGTGTCTAAAAATACATTAATGCACTCAGCATTTGACTTTAAGAGTCATTAAAATTTTACATGTCCATCGGACAGAAAGGCGAAACATAGTCAAGGTACTTTAGCATAACGAAGTTAGCTAGTTTTGAATTAGCTACTTGGTCTAACAAAATAGAACAAAATTAATAATGCACTCAGCAATTGACTTTAAGAGTCCTTAACAGTTGACTTGTCAATCAGACAGACAGGTGAAATACTTCTAGCGTTAGCTAGTACTGAAGATGAAACAAATGTAATAAAGAGAAACATTTCTCCTGCAAAATTAAAAGGACTTCCAAATTACTATTTACAATATATTAAACAAAATAAAGTATCTTCCTAATACATGCTTGAGGTTAAACGACCCCGGCTGGATACTGATACCCTGGTTAAGTTGTCCTGGTGTCCAGCTCGTTGATCCCGACGATTGATTCAGCACCGTCGATGCTAGGGCGGTGAATCCGTCGTCACGAACTCCATGGTCCTTCTTGGTGTTTTTCTCGCCGGCAGCGCTTCGTCCTAGTTCCTGAGCTTGAGACAAGGTGGTGTGCATAAATGTGCTCAAGGCGCTTACCCTTATATAGCGACAATCAGATATGAACATGAAAAGGGATAACGGAGAATGAATTACGAAGCAGAGGTAAAATAAGGGAGAATGAAAGATAGGGGAAAGAGAGAGGGAGTTTAGAAAATGATGAGCTTCTTCTGTCGACCACCAGAGGCGCATGGTCGCACTTGCGCTTTGGCCCAGTGCGTCTTTCTAACTTTGATTCTTTCTTCTCAACTGCGTGAGCACGAGTAGGTCCACGTGGAGCCGCCATTATACAAAATTCTGTTTTGTGAAATGAGTAAACGATATCTGAAGGCATCTGCCCTTGGGTGAGTTTTACACACATGTATACTGTATCAAAATTTATCAGTATTAATTTAGTTATTTGATTTTCACTGTTTGTTTTACGAAAAGAAATGATATAGAAGTATATTTTTTAAATTATATTAACGGCCACATGGTTAGTTGTAAGTTTTGGGTAGTCCTCTTTTAAATAACTAGGGCCCATATTCACAAATCTTATTCATAACTTTAATAAGATTAGTCTTGTTTTGTGATATCTAGAACCGCAATTATAAAATGTAAATTAATTTTTTACTAATCCACGTGTTTTTGAATGTAGGCCAATACGCAGTTTTTTGGTTAGAGGCTATAACTTTGAGGTAGTTTGGCTTTAATGTCTCTATATAACCCCAACGTGGCACTTAATTACACGAATATTGATGAATAGTTAGTTTTTTCCTTGTAGGTGCTCAATCAATCTGATTGACACGCTACAAGACGTATAACCTGAAGAGGTAGTAAGACGCGGTAAATAAGAAAATAAAAAATTGATACTCAAACATTTTCCTTAAATAATAAGAGTAGGCTACTTTATCGTTGTGAATGAATCTATTTTTCTTCTTTTTCCCCCACAAATTTTGAAAGAAGTTACAGTTAAAAGTGCAGTTTCTGTCATCAATATGGTTGAATGAACAGGTCGGTGCCTTAACAATCTCAAGCTTTGGCAACGCTTCATCGGAAAGACATACGGTAATAGTTAAGTGGCATTGAAGTGAAAAAAAAAAGGATTGCAGTAAAAAAACTTTTGGAAGTGGAATAGAACAAAGTTGAAATAACTCTACTTTCTTGAGAGAAAAATATTTTAATTCATTTATTTTTTACATCAGAAGAGCCGTTACGGGAATCAAACCAGTATATCTTTATTCGATAGGCATATGGGCAAGTGAGCAAGTTTGTTTGGTTAATTATTAAAGGGCACAAAACTAAAAGGGGTTTATTTATAAGCGTGAGAGATTTCAACACTACAGCCAATCACCGCTAAAGGAACTACACGTCTTAATGAAGAAAAACTTTATCTTCGCTCTTTCTTTCAGTTAACTGTTGCCAAATCGCCTCGCTCTCGGTTATGTCGGGAGGTTTTGTGATGTGGGTGTGAAGGAGATACTGGCAACCTCGAATAAACAGCGTTGCTAAACCTTATCTTAATATATTTTAGGGGATATTTACTACATAAAAACGATAGAATGACAACGCTGTTTCCCAATAATAACCATTCAGTTTCCTCAGCGATGATATCCAGAGTCGTGAGCATTAGTTAAATCTCTAGACTCTATCCGCCTTGTGAAGTCAAAATATTGACCTTAATAGGATTATAACTATAGCCTCTCAAAATGTGTGTGGGGGGACCGATGTAGAACGACGCCTAAGCGATCACTACCACGGTCAAAGTCCCCTCTGCTGCATAACAAAAAATTAACACCTATCTTAGTGTTATTTTTCTTTTATTGTTTAGATTTAGTTTGGTGATATTTTGAAGTGTAGTTACATCAGCCACACTACTTACAAACAGACTTAATTTTTAAAAACAACTTTAAATTAGCAACCAAGTAGATAACCCTACTGTGAGGAGTTTTAGTATCTGTGTAGGTGATGAACTTAAACAAATATAATAATATACTTTAGGTAATGCCTGGGGTCAAATAATGGGTACCTGGATATATAACCTGCCTAACTATGAAATAAAGTACGGGGACAAGTTTCCAATGCTATTTAAAAAATCACAATATTTCTACATTCTCGCATCCGTCATGTAGATAAATTATTGTTTTGGTAAAAAAATAAAAAATCTGACTACACTAAAAATTTAATAACTTAGATCATTTATGGCCGACACCGTTGGGAGCACGGACTAAACATCAAGCTCGTCTTGTTTGGTTTACCGGTGACAAGGAAGTCAAATGTTTTGAATCCCGGACGGGTACCCCTTTGGATATGTTTTTCAGAATTGTTTACCCGTTCAAAATGAAATATGGTACATTTAATCTACATTTTACGCTATCCATCAGCACCTCGTAAAAGTTATTAAACGCGGTTAATCCACCAGTGAGTGGACCAAACAAGCGATTGACATACAAATAAAACCAAAGGATGTTTCTCCTATTAATTAGCATGGAGATGAAATGGGGAAACAACAGGGCTAATTTTTTTGTATAATATGTCATTTGTTTACGGCACATGTAGTGCTCATATTTACACCTCGTTCATCCTGAAAGGTGGAGTAGGCTTAGCCTCAAGTATTACACAAGGTCCCTATCATATAAACACTGCGTCGTAGTGAAACCACGCAAGATAATCTTGCTACCTTACAAGGTAAATGGATGATACATATATTATGTTCATGATCCCCTGGTATTATTTCTCATTTTTGATTTTGAAATAGTATTTTATTTTTTTGCGGCATTTTTAAGTCATTTTCAGGCATTATTGAATGATTTTTAGGTGTTTATGTTAAATAGGTATATTTTCAAAACTCCACGATTGAATTAGGAGATAATGTAGGCAGTTAACTCTTGCTCGTATTGTTATAAAATAAACATTCCAGGTGAGACACAACAATAAGCTAGAAAGGTTTAAGTTAGGAGGGGGTAGCTATTCCTCCTGACGCATGTATTTGTAAATCGATACAAAATATATCAGAATGGATGAGTTTAGTTGTTAAAAGCTTTTCATTGAATAAATATTTTTTTAGTTTTCATTTGTAAAGTACGTGTTTGATTAGTCGTGAGTGTACATAGAAAGGTATTTTTAGCACCGCGTCCTACTACCCGTTTGGGTTTTCACATATGTATTAATAAGTTGATCTGTTAGGGATGTGGAAGGTTAATTTTTAGAGGAAGTATATCCATAATTGCGTGGAAGGAATTAATAAAAAGCCAATAAGGAAAAACCACCTTCAGTACACCCAAATGGGATTCGAGCCCCGATGTTCCCGTCACCGGTAGTTTAGTCTGTTGCAAGAGTGACGCATTAGACCATTCGACCATCGATTTAAGCCTTACTAATACTTAACACATTAACGTAGTTAGTACATAGTCGTTTATGCCTCAATCAATACATGAACTCTCGATAAAGATCGAACCAAGGAATATATTCAAAAGACCCATTAATCGAGAATCCCTACTAACCAACCGTGTAACGTCCGAGTTAACCAAGCCAAAGAGAACACCTGAGCTTGAAATGCGCATGCGCAGCTGCAGATACTCGCTTCTAAGAACTATAACCAATCCCCCGAGGCACTTCCACGGCAATCAAAAGGCACGCCCGGGAAAACTACGCAAAGATTTTAGTTCGCTCTTCGATTTAATGTTCAAATTATAATTGCTACCAAGGAAAGAGAAAGAGGGAGATGTAAAGTGTGTTTAATAATTCATGGCGGATCCTTGTCTCTGGCTTCAAACGTTTGTAACCAACACTTGTGTCAACGGCGGCGCGGGTATCGCCCGATGGAGAAGAATGAAACAACTTTCCCCAAAACTTCTAAAATTCCGCCGTGAAACAGTATTTCCTTATGAGATTGTAATTATTAAAGCAGGTTGGCTTCATGGCTGCGGTTTGATTGTTTACGCCTCAGGGAAGAGATCAAAGCGGTATTTACATAGTAGTTTGGTGCTGAGGTAAGTTAAGTTTACACGACTACGGGTGTATGGCAGGCCTACTTGCCATGAATATATTCTAGAATCTACACTACCTTTAAAAGTATAATGAATTGGTTGATTTCAGGACACTAAGCTATAATAATGGCATGTATAGGCTACATCATTCTGTAGCTCAGTTTTGTGGGAAAAAGAGTCAGTACTAATGTACTGTACCATTGCCCAGGGAACGCCCGAATATACTAATCGTACCTTTCCCGTGGAGGCTCTTTCCATGTCCCGATGAGATGAGGGGATGGTGATGGTGAATATTAAGAGCTGAAGCCAATGAATATTCTAACTAACCAAGCCCTGATGAACATGGTAATTAGTCTCCTTTCGAGAAAAATCCTCATGTGCGAGCCGGTAATCGAACCCGGGGCCTATAGGCTAGACGCCAAGGGCTCTTACCACGAGTCCGGTTATTATAAACTATTTTAAGATGTGTGAAATGTATCCTTTAAGGTTTGTATAAAACATTAACCTATGAAGTGTTTCAATAATAATATTATTATTATTAGCACTGCGTCTTACTACCCGTTAGGGTTATACGCACTTACGCTAATGTGTAATGATAGGGTGACTATGAGATGAAATGGAGGACCTACATTTTAACGTGGAATCCAAACCACGGTGGAGTCCTGGCATTCCCCACATTAACAAGATGTCTTGTCAGAGGTGAAGGAAGGGTTCAATAATAATAATAATAATACACGCATTATTGGTCACGTGTAGGTATAGTAGGATGGGTTTGAATTCCGGTTGGATGTTCTTTTAAGGTGATTTTAATTTAATAATAGTAGGTGACCTGGCGGTCTAGGGGTAAGGTGTCAGACTTCTATGCTGGCGGCCGGGGTTCAATCCTCGGTCCCGGCACAGATTTATCTGATTACCAAACCCTTCCTTCACCTCTGACAAGACATCTTGTGAATGTGGGGAATGCCAGGCCTCCACCGTGGTTCGGATTCCACGTTAAACTGTAGGTCCTCCGTTTCATCTCACAATCACCCTACCATTACACATTAGCGTAAGTGCGTATAACCCGAACGGGTAGTAAGACGCGGTGCTAATAATAATAATAAT
>CABFOV010000852.1:26990-41842 GCA_902141375.1 Timema poppense
GTGCTACAAAAAAAAAAAAAGGTGTGAGCTAGGGGGTTAAGCCACTCTCCCCTTCTTCTCTCCAACACCTCTTATAGAAAAAATATTTTATTATTTCATTCATTCTTATTTATTTAAATAATTTAATATTCCATTTTTTATTTTTGTTTCATATCGATACCAATATAGATTATGGTTAGAGAACTAATGTAACATACAAAGAAAGGAATGTTACGATACTGCCTGTTTTGAATGTAAGAGGCACGTGAGGGATCCTTGATTTTGGCTACGAGGGACCGTCCGGAATACCTTTATCTCCCACTCAAAATACAACCAGAATATGTTAGTATGTTAGTATCTTACTATAGAGCCAATATTAGCTACACTTCCACCCTCGTGATGACAAGGCAAATTCATTCTCCATCCAAAACTTTCTGCCTTAGTTCTTAAGTTTGTTCTCAGCGACGAAACAGGTTCTTTGCTAAAAATAATAAATTTCTCTATTCATGTAGTCGATCAGTTGTGATATTATTCTGGTCCAACAACAACTTTCTTGTAGTCACAAAAGAGGTGTAGCCCGTCTGGGTCCTTGTTGCCATACTAGGCAACGCCGTGTTGCCCTACTCGCCTAACCAGGGCGGAAACTAAACAAAGAGATAGAGAGAGTTACGTACGTCATGCTTAGAGGATAGAGCCTTCCCGACAACAGGTGCTTCGAAGGAGGGGGAAACACCTCACTTTAACACTCAAACTAGTGTTGGTTGATCGATATCATTAGTAATGTTACAATATCCCGCACTGGTGGACAGGTGGACAAAGACGTCAGTATCGTCTGGTTTAGTCGGTGATGAGGAGGTTAAGGTCTTGAGGTAGTTTTTCCTAAATGATTTCTCACAATCCATCAAAGCAAATGCTGGTATAATTCTTCCAAAATTTTACCTTCCTCATACTTATACCAGTCATGTAAAGTGTGTTTATGATAGTTTTTTTTAACTGGATGACAGTTCAAAATCATATGGTTAGGTTTTGGGTTGCCAGCATTTGTAAAAGAGCCCTGTTTTGTTAGAAATGTTAAGTTTTTTAATTATATGTTTTATTTTAAATTTAAAATGACGTAAACTTAAATATTCTCACATTATTTAATTAATTTTTATAATTTATTTTTATCCGGACCAAAACAATATTTTAAACATAATTAAAAGTACTTCTTCTTCTTTTTGGAATTATGTATAATATAGTGCATACATTAATACATTTTAATACAGGCACCGTATTTACTCGGAAAAGAAAAAAAACTTGTCATTGCTGTGTATATAATATATAATTATTTTATTACTATTTTATCGTATTTATAATTATTTAAGTGAATAAAATATTTCTATCCACATAGTGGGTGCATCATTGTAAAGAACTTGTTTCCGTCATGTTCAATCACATCGATTAAATTCGTCGGTCGCCATTTTGAAGCTATGTTACTTAGACCTTTTGTGAAAGTTCTGTGAGTTAATATATTTTTAAAGTGGAATCAAACGATAAATAAGCTTTGTGCCCGACCTCAAATAAATATAAATGATATTTTCCTAAATTAGTGTGGTTATCTTTCACATTCATACATTACCATTGTGTTTTCATTACCGTTATATAAAGTGACAGATGTCAACTGTTGGCGTAGGGATAAATTAGGGACTATTTCTAGTAACTTTATGAGCTGTCATCCAAGTAAACTAAAGTCGTGAATGTACTCTCTATATATATATGAGGATATCCCGGATGGGTGGTGAATAAATTATTCATACAAACGAGTGAGCAAAGATGACAGCTTTAAGGCACTAAATTGGTGTGAGCCACTTATA
Source organism: Timema poppense (assembly GCA_902141375.1). NCBI lineage: Eukaryota > Metazoa > Arthropoda > Insecta > Phasmatodea > Timematidae > Timema > Timema poppense. The sequence continues at coordinate 28,823 of CABFOV010000852.1, forward strand.
TATATAGAGAGAGCCTAGATATAATTAGACATATTCCAAGACAGTAATACATCCATATATATTACATCCATATATATATATATATATATATATATATATATATACCTATAATAAAATATAATTAGCTAAGAAAGAGTAATATATTAATTATACATATCCTAGATATAATTAGACACATTCCTATTCAATAGTATATCCATTCAATCATAGGTGGTTTTATATTTATTTAACATATTACTCTTGCTTAGCTAATTATATTTTTAATATTTGTTGGATAACAACGTTGTAAACCACATGAAAGTTAAAATATTGTCCTCATTATGATACAAATAATATAGCTTTAAACTTATTCTTAGAAAAATTGTCACGAAAATCGTATTCGTGTAAAATTAATTAATGCATTTGAATTTTAGTCACTAAAGCAAACGCTTTTTGTCCTTCAAGAACCAAATGTGTATTTATTTCTCAACGTGTATTACTATCCATACTTGTTACCCACTTATTTATACAAATGGAGTAGCGTTTTAGTGGGTATAATTCAGAGGAAGTACACGCGCATTCGACTTGAGAGAGTTGAGAACCATTTAAGAAAAAAAATTAACCCATACGGCCTAAATTAGAACCCAACCTCCTCGTCATTGACAAACCAATATTAAATGATAGCAGTGTCTTTGCCCGCATGACCACCAATGTGGTTAGTAACAAAAATAATTCCTTAACACAACTACTTTAATAATGTTGTTGATCATTTCTCCGGGAAGATTTATACATATTTGAATCGCATAATTATTTGATTTTTCTTCCACACATTCAGGGATTTATTGTTTTCCTTTCTGTATTTTCTCATGAAACGCACCACACACACACACACACACACACACACACATGAACACACGTGCAAACACACGTGTGTGCCTTCCAGTGTCCACTGTCACTTGAGGAGTGCCAACCTCCACCCTCTCTCACCCCTCTTCAACTACTTGATTGATAAATGCGCCCTCGCGCTTGCCAGAGCAGTGATTGAAGCACTGGCGAGGGACAAATGTCGCACGCAGCTGTGCCTACTTGGTGCGGACACGGTCTGATAGATTTGTGCCAGTACTAGAGGTTAAATACTGACCGGCACTTCGTCAATCCATGGAGACACACACACACACATCACATTCCACGGATGCAGCACGGCAGGAAAGAGCCAGTATGAGCTACTAAAATTTTAGTCGGTTAGGCCTACAATATGGATTACGTGTTCACCAGAAGGTTTGTTTAAAAAAAAATATATTTATTAACATGTATATATAATTTTAAAAACTCTACGAGAAAAATAAATGTTACGGCGCACCGCACAGACTTTCTCTCTCTTTCTATAAACCCGTAAGATTTCTGAACGGAATAATGTAAGAAGGCAATATTGTCGTCCAGATTCATCAAAATTTCTGTTTTAAATCTCATATTTTTATTTTTAAGAATTATTAATGTCCTCATTTGTATGTTTGGAGCAATAAAAAAGATTAATTTTGGGTCCACCAGGGTCAACATTTCGTATTAAAATTTCGATTTCCGGTTAAAATTTTAACATTTTATTATGTGTTGCACATCTTCAAGTCAACGCATTGATATTTAATTATTCATTTATACATTTTGACCAATAAAAAATATAAATATTGACTATCGAGTCTAAAATGGAGATATATCATTGTTGTACAAACATTTATATTAAGAGGTTTAAGGAAAAATAATATACTTTTTTTAGATACTTATTTATATTAAATTACTCTATGTCATTGGAGAATTATTGCGTTAAGACTTAAGTAGTATATGTTTACAACTAAAGCTCACAAAATTGTATTAATACATTTGGAAATATCTCAGAAACTGTTGCTTTTATAAAAATATATGTCAAATAAAAGTTTTTTATTTTTAATAGTCCTACAATTTTGCAATGATAAGTTGTTTAGTATCTCAAATAGTTGTGGAGATACGGAAATTAACGCTTCTGTAAAGTACCCTAAAAATCATTTTCATGGGAAAATGAATTTAGCCAGTTTTTATTATCTTCAGAGGCAGGTTTTTATGGTGAATGTTTTTTTTTTAATTCTCATTAATTTTTCAAAATGGTGGTGTTTTGTGTTGAAAATTTCCCACAAATATTTACTGTCATATCACCCTAATCTATATCGCCAAACTGTAGCATACAGCATGTGGTAATATTTTTTTCACTCATCGTGGTTCGTCTATCAGTCACTACCAAATTGTACGTTGAAAAATACCGTTCACTGTCTGCATTTGAAATGGGCAACCAAAGAGATTGCAGCGATTTTTCTACAAAAACATTAAAATGTTCACCTTTGTGTTTCAAACCTATGAGAGCTTTTACCACATCCACATAGTCACTGTCAGTTTGTTCGGAAATTAATGTGCACAGTTCTTTGTGGCCTAGTTGAAAATCACACTGCAAGTCTCGGAAAGCAGGAAGGTCCTTGAACATTCTTTCAAGTTCCCTCCCATCACTTGAACTAGGCCTGCTCAGTAGCTTAGTAGGGTCAAATAGGTACCCTAATGCTTTTATTACTTTTATTTCATCACTATTTTTGGCTAGCATTGAATATAGCTTGGCACAAGTTAGTGCACCACATGCCTTCAAACACTCCTCAGTTTGTCCTCTACATAGTGGTGAAACTTTGGCTAACATCTGTACAACGTTGATACCAAACTGGCCATCTCTCACTAATTCACACTTCGCTTTCAGTGATTCGATTCTTGATTGTACTAAATGTGCCACAGGCTTATCTTTACTTTGAAATTCCAAAATTGGATTTGTAATTAATTTACAATTTTCTGACACAAAGGCTACTTGAACCTTGACCATTTTACATTTAGTGTCATTCAAGTGTTCATCCAACAAATTTTGACCTTGAACTGAAAGATTGTTATTTTGTTTGAGAAAATTAACAATTGCATCAAAGTATTCTGACAAGTACACGACAGAATTAAACCAACTAGACCAACGAGTTAACACAGGAATTGGGTAAAGTTTCACTTCTAGTGTCGGGTAATTTTCAACTAGATGTTTCTTATATTCCGTTTTTAATTTACGAGCGTTTCTGAAAACGTTCTTTAGGCCAGAAATTACAGAATTCAACTCTTTTAAGTTCTTTTGCCATATTTCTCCGAGTAGATTAAACTTGTGACACCAGCACGTAAATCCTAATAAATGTTCACCAATTAAAACCTTTAATGTACTAACACATTTAATCATGTATGGAGCACTGTCTGTACAAATAGCCTTGATATTGTTAAAGTCAATATTTAAATCATTTATAGTTTCCATGATTGCCTGGCTTGTCGTAGTAGCATTTGCTGTTTGGAGAAAACTGCAAGACCCTAAGTAGAGTTGCTGTGATGATTTTCCTTCTAGCGTTCCAAACAGAATAGCAAAAACACAGTTGCCACTCCGATCTGTAGTTTCATCACAGAATATAGCCACAGATTTATTGGCTAAAGAGACTTTTATATTTTCTTTAGCTAAAGCTCCACATTTAGGGACATATTCTCGTCTTAGCCAGGAAGCTGAAGGTAAGTCGCCTGAACCTTTAATGTATTTGCCCATCCAACTTCTAACTACTGGATTGTCCAGTTTTTCAATAGGAATGTTGGCCTGCAAGAAATTAAAACAATTGTGTTGACAAATATCAGAATAATTAGAATACAATAATTAACCATAATCTCCTTCTGGATTTGTAATGATAAGGGATTTAAAGAAAAATATTAATATTGAATAGTAGGCCGACTAGGCTCACACTAAAATAAATGTCGGCCTAGTCCCAAATAAGGATTAGAAACATACATATTGCGCTAAAGGCCTAATTTTACCTTGAGAAACATTTCGGTTGTGTCCATTATAAATTCCACTTTATCATCTTTCGCCTTTTTTTGAGCTTGAATTGCCCCCTCAATGGATAACTGTCGCTTTACTCCTGTAGTTAAGGAAGCTTGGACTTGTTTAATGTGCCCTTTATTTTTGATGTGCTTTTCACACGCATCACGTCGTTTCCATTCAATTCTAGAATTACAGTGTTTACACAATACAATATTTTTATCATTTAAATAAAATCCATGATTTTTGTATTCATTTACACGTGAAACTGCACTAATTTCAATCGTTCTCCCCATGGTGAAATTAATAGTTGCTTAACTACACACGACTTTGGATAATGTGAAAAATGCAAATCATGATCTAATCAAGTATTAACACGCTAATTTAATGGTTTATTAGTGAAGCTAGTGACGGGCTATATCGAAAGAAAACTATCTAATACCAACATATGAAAAATGTGTAGCACCAAAAAAGTTATATACTTATTACCTCTAGAATATACATGCTTGAACATTGCTTAGTAATTGCAACAAGCAAAGTGTTTTTTGGCTTAAAATTTGATGTGCAGTCTATGAGTAGTAATTCTATTGTGTTTTATTTACTTAATCATTCCAAGACGGCAAGATGGCGGGTGGCGACATATGGTAGTTGAAATCTCTTGTTTGAGATATTTTTATTTGGTTTAAGTGAAATATAAAATAAGCTGAGTACCCAAAATAACTTAAATAAATATCTGGCAGCGAGTATTAAAATTAACGCAGGATATGTTAATTTTTTTAAAAAAAACTTTGAGGTGAAAAACACGTTTCTTTCCAGTCTTGTTTCAGTTTTAAAACTACGCATGCGCAAAATATATGATCCAGACACATTCTTAAGGCTTGTGAGACTTCTGTGAAAATAAAATGGCGGCAAATTTTACGCTGTGAAGGAATGTTTATTCAATAAAATATTGTTTTTAAAACTTCAAATCCGACTATTGAAATATTAAAGTGTGAAAAAAATATTAAATTTTTCGCGTTAATCGCGAGAATAATAAAATTTCGCGAGAATAGCAAAATTTCGCGAAAATTCGCGATTTGAAAATATGTTGGATCACTTCATAAACATTGTGAAACGTGTAAATATAGATTTTGAAGCTACAGAAAAACAATTCGCGTTTATCGCCAATAACAAAAAAACCTGCCTCTGATTATCTTAGTCAACGCTTAGATACGAATTTTAATCAAAATCGTTGGAGCAGATTTTGAGAAAACGTATTTTTTCTCTTTTCGCCCCTTATAAAACTACTTTTAATTTAAGTTTTAATAGACACACAGACAGACAACATTGCAAAGACTATTTTTTAGAATTCGGGGGTTCATGAGACGTCGACATCCATCAACATTTCAGGTTAGATTTTTTTTACGGTCGCAATACTTAAACTTTAATGTGCAAAAAGTTAAAAATATATATATAATTGCGTATAGATTGAAAGTAATTGATTTTATAAGAATATGTTTCGAATAAAATATTTGTATTATAAATATATACACATATTTGTAATGCTAAGTAATTTCATATCTCAAATAGTTTCGGAGATATTATAAAAAATGTTAATTTACACCTCAGACCAGAGCGCTTAAAGTCATTTTGCCGAAATATTGCGAGTAGCCAATTTGTTTGAAATATTTATTAATGTTTATAAACGAAATTTAATCAAAATCGTTAGAGCCGATTTTGAGAAAATCGACTTTTTCTCTTTTTGTCCTCCAGTAAACTACCCTTAATTTTTGGGATATATATCCAATTCCAAAAACAACTCGGGGCAACCCTATGAAAACCCTAGATATCAAGCTTTAGCCCAATCGGTAAAATAGTTTAGGCTCTAGTTGGAGGTACAGACAGACAGACGGAAATTCATAAACCACTTTTTCGGATTCAGGGAGTCATGAAACGTCAAGATTCATCAAAATCTCGAGTTCGATTTTTTTGACGATCACCATACTTTCTCTACCTGTAAGATAGAGAGTAAGTAAAAAGTTAAGCATTCAGTGAATGTATATTGGATACTTTGGTGCAAAACAAACATGGCATAAGATCATACATAACATTGTATAAGGACACTTTTTTTTAACAAGTTTTTACTTTCCCAACGTTTAAAAATGGCTATATAAGTGTATTTAGTCTCTTAACACGAGTGGAATATAAGCAATTAGGAGATTTTAACTAAAACTCACTTCAAACCAATCGTACTCTGCATGCCCCGGCTCCATTTGAAGCCCTCAAAGGAGATTCAAACAAAACTATGAGGTAGGGCAGTATTTAAGAAAAGCCAGCTTATCGTGACCACTGTATATAAGACCGTGCGTCACGATATATTGGAGGGGACATCGGGGTAGCCGGAATATTACCAATCATCTCGTCAATCAATGCCGATGATCCCTGCGACCGTTTCAACAGTTACAAAATGGACAGCTATCAGTTAAAGTTGTCATCCAATAATAAAAAAAAAGGTGTGTTGAAGGTGAAGAGAGGTAGGGGGGGCAGCAGGAGATCACAAATCTGAATCCAGCGTTGTCTATTGGAACGTTGGTTGCTCTCATTTATATACCATATCAACAATCTTATTTTTCATAGTGTGGAAGAAACTCAAACTAATAATAAGTATGGATTTTCTCTGATTTTATTTTTAAAAGAAAATATCAATCCACTTGCGATATTTTGTCACGAATAAAATAGATCATAGAGAATGAAATATATAATATAGTACAGTAAACTACTTTTCTCATAACGTCAAACGTTTCCATTTACTTTACTCACGATCACTTTGAATGATGGCTTAGAAAATGAAAAATACTACCACAAAAATTATCTGTTTGAACTGTAGAACCCTTTCCCTCTTTCAATTTATTGATAAATATAAATAATCTATAATTTATGTGGTATTAATATAAAGTTTATAAATACTAATGTGAATATATATTTTAATATAAATAGATAAGTGTAATATTCTATCTGAACCTTTAGTACCAAGATTATTAATGAACTATTTTAAGGAGTATAGATGAGTTGGTTAATTTAACTGAGAGGTAACAAAATTTTATATATATCAACGATAATCAAACGCCTTTAAAACTAAAAAGCAATTGTGTCCTAAAATAATACACAAAATATGTATATGATCAAATTGGCGTACAGGCTTATAACATCATCAACAAGCAACATAACTTCTATGCTGGCGGCCGGGGTTCAATCCTCGGTCCCGGCAAATATTTATCTGATTACCAAACCCTTCCTTCACCTCTGACAAGACATATTGTGAATGTGAGGAATGCCAGGCCTCCACCGTGGTTCGGATTCCACGTTAAACTGTAGGTCCTTCATTTCATCTCACAATCACCCTACCATTACACATTAGCGTAAGTACGTATAACCCGAACGGGTAGTAAGACGCGGTGCTAATAATAATAATAATAATAACAACAAGCAACATAAGACACGGTGCTCTTTTAAAAAAGAGCAAACAAATTAAATTAATGGATTTTAACCAAGCTTGTTTATTGAATAGGTAAAAGTCCTATTAAAATGTAGCCTACCTTATATCAACTTCATATGATGCCATTTTACTTTAATTAACATAACTTAACTTTACCTAAAATAATAAAATCCAACCAAAGCAAACTATGTCTCGAAGAATAACCAATAGTATAAGGCTGTAATGATGCTAAAACTATACTTTCAAATAGGAAATAAATGATGCGACGCACTAAACAGACTTTCTCACTTGTTTATATAAATTATAATTTTAACTCATAATATAGGTGTAATTATATAATATACATTGTTATAGAAACACAATAGGAAAAAAAAGCATCGCATTTCATCAAAGAGTACACATGAGATGATAAACTCTGTTACAGAAACATATTATTCGTTCAGTGCATTTTCAACTCCATATTTCCCAAAGCTCTATTTAAATAAATAAATATGTATTTGCCTATAGCTCGGAAAATATTGATTTTATAAAATATAATTTTAAATAAAAGTTGTTTATTTTTAAGAGTCCTATAACTTTACTGCGATAATTTATTTCATATCTAATATAGTTGCGAAGATATTATCAAAATGGGAAATTTAATCTGATGTAAAATACCCTAAAAGTCTTTTTAATGGTAAAATTAGATGTGACATTTTGTTTTTGATCTAAAACAGAGCCTAAATAAAAAATGTAATCAAAATTTTTATAGCCAAACTAGAAAAAAATAGATTTTTTTATATTTTTTCCTTAAGTAAACTGCCCTTAATTTTAAAGTTATATAGATAATTCTAAAATAAACATCTCTGGAGCCTTATGAAAACCCTAGACACCAAGTTTTAGCCTGATCGGTAAATTGTTTCAGCTCTAGTTCCAGTAACAGAGACAAATGGCATTGCAATAAATACTTGTTCAAGTTCAAGGGGTCATGCAACGTCGATTTTCATCAATACCTTCAATTAGATTTTTAGGACAGTCACAATACTTCTTCCCTCCAATGGGTCGTGAGCGAGATAAAACAGCTTGCCCTATTAAAACAAATGTTGAACACTACTGACAAATAAAATAATAGTGAAAATAGAAATAAATCAGATACATCTTCGACGGCTCCCATCTGATGGTCCTGAAATATTCATGAAACATGCACTAAAGATACTCTTTAAAAAGACTGGGGATTATTCAATAATTTAGTATTTAAAAATTAGATAAAGCACTTTTATATTGGATTGTATCTGACATTGACAAGCAGTATACAGAATTATTCAAAAAGAAGTCAAAATAAAGGAGCTTTTAAAGGGACAATTTAGAACAACTATCGAATAGAAATCCATGTCCCCCGGAATTATACTATATACTAAGTCAGGAGAGACAATTAGTGGTAGAAAGATTCTGTAAATGTGTCCAGTCAAATGTGTTTACATAAGGTAGATAAATAACCACCCATACATGCGCAGTGAGCCTCTTTTGGTGGCTGCAAACAACGGTAGCATGCGGTTTCTGTTCAGCCCAAACATGGCTGTTATAGCACACGAAGAAGCCACATCTGGGGATTGATGCGTCAACCGTGAACAGTTGTATGCTCAAAAAATGGGGCTCGTTTAAACAACGTGTAAAATACACTGATGCCGTCTGCGGATTGGGGTAAAATTAGGGGGCCTTTTATAATGTGATGTAAGATTAAGCTAGTAGGATAATAGCAAATAATTCTTATGATATGATATTAGACTTATTCACTTTTAATGGCCTCGCCTGACTCAAGGTGACTTCGGATGGCATGTATTCCTAATCAATAGTTGTTCTACCCTAGATACACTGCTTAAGTTTTGACCTAACCTTTAGAATTACCTTGTACAGGCTACAAACACATGCAGTCTATGTAATTGAAAATAAATTAATATTCCAATCCCCATGACAATGAACTGTCGTACAGTCCAAGGACTGGACAGTATCAATTTTATTGACCGCTATTTGATCTTCGCCACGATTTATTGATTGGATTGATGCGGCTTGTGTCGGGACCAAATGGCAAATGTTGCGCTATAAAATAAAAGATGCCAATAGACTAGATGTAAATGTTGATCTTGATTGGGCATCAGATGCGATACTGTGAACTAAGCCATAAATAACCAACCGGTAAAACTGGGAGGGGGGGGGGTAAAATTAATTCAAACTTAGAGAAGAGAGCAGAGGCTACTGCCCGATTTTTATTGGTAGAATATCCAGTCCTCGTGAAGACACTACAATTTTTTTAAATATTTATTCCATAATTAAAGCAAGCTCATTCTATGAAAGTATTTATATACAAGGTTGTTTATTGAATTACGTAGATCATATATAGTGTTTCATGATTTTTTCATCCAAGCCTATATAAATATTAACGAATATTTAAAAAGTTATAAAATTTTCATTAACATTTTTATAAATTCCAATTTATAAGATTGTCTCATTTTTAAATCATGCCATCACTAGGGTTTAGTTGAAAATTTAAGTTATTCTTGATCAAAGTACACACAAACATACTATTCATACCTGAAAAATGATTTTGGCTCACAAAAACTCATGAACTGAAAGTTAATTTAATCACTTTTTAATTAATGTATGGCCAAAATATGAGTTGAAGAGACTTTCATGACTTGTAGGCACCCTGTTTATTAATTCATATCTTTTAGATTAATATGTTTTAATTTAATATGAGTATTAGAGACGAGGGAAACAGTTAAGAGGAGTGCATTCATCCAAGATCCGAACCTCAACCTCCTTATCACCATAAATCCAATCTATTGCTAGAATATAGGTCTTGTGATTACCGATGTTGATATTCATGTGAATTTATTAAAAAAATAAATGTTACAACACAAACAAACGCACCAACTTTCTCATTTTGTGTATTGTAGCTTCCAAGAAAATGTTCATAAATAGGTTTTTAGTAAACTACTCTTAAATAAGTATTACTCATAAAAACAAACGATACATCTTGTTAATCACAATAATCAATTTTATATTTAAATTCTAAACAATTTTGTTTAAAGATATTTAACAAAATTCAAATTTTCAAATATAGATTATTTGTAAACTAACCTAAAATTATTTGTTATTCGTAAAAAAAATGTCCGTATTCAGATTTATAATGAAAACATTATTCACAGATTCCCATTTTGAATTCAATCTTCAAGGTCAATTTCCAAAACATTCAAATTTCCTATAATTTGTTGTAAGCTGTAATTTATTTTGGATAAATATACATTATTATTGCAATGTAAAATAGATTCCCGAATACCAATTTTAAACCAAACTGATAGATACATTTAAAAAAATATTCCAATTAAGATAAACCGTCATCAGTAAATTACCTATAGACAAAATTTTTCGCCGAAACAAGGATATGGCTTTATTTGTCATGTACATGTCAAACAATTCCTAAATATACCTTTAAACAAAATCACTATGGCAATTTTCAAAATAATTCGAATTTTCAAATATAACTCTTCAGTAAAAAAGACTATCGAATTTTCACCCAAGACAAAGTATACAGGGCTATTTGTAATGTCAAACACTCCCCGGATACTATTTTTGGAACCAAATCACTTGGGCCATTTTAAAAATATTTCGTGCTTTGGGCAGATCAGTCACTGGTAAGTAAACTGCCTAAAAATGGGTTTCCACCCCAAAAATAAATAAATAGTTCTACATGTCATATAAAACAAATCCTAGATATGCATTTTAAACAAAATCTCTAGAGCCTTTTTTGAAAGTTTTGAAATTCAAAAAAGCTTCTACCCTTAATTAAAGGTTTATAGTAAAAAATAAGTTATAGCCATTTAATATCTAAATATTAAGTTTGAACAAAATCCATCATATCGTTTTGGATCTGTGCTCAGGGACAAAGATACAGACAAACAGATTGATGTACAGAATTATATAATCCATCTTTAAGGTTTCGTGTTCACATAAAACGCAAACAATCGTCATCATTTAAATTTAGATTTTTTTCAAGATCACAATACTTTCTCTTAATATGAGAAAGTAAAATGTTAATGACACAATCGTACAAACTTTCTTATATTGTTGTTATAGCTTGGAACTAAATTTTCAAAAATAGGTTTTCGATAAACTACCTTTGTAAGCATACCTCAGAAAAAACAAACACACATCTACATTTTGAATAAATTGTTAAGCCATTAAGAAATTAGATTTTAAAAAGTATACTATTTATTAACCACTCTTAAACTACTTTTAGCTTTAAAATAAAAACATATTCTCATTTATCATGAATAACAATTATAATTTTTCCTCTTTGAACTAAATCTTAAAAACCATTTTTGAAAAATTTTGAATTTTCTAAATTCTTTCTTCAGTGGTTACCTGTATGCTAACTTATTTTATAAAAATCAACATTAACTATTAAGCTTTTTAAAAAAAATTCAAATTTCTCAAAAATCAGTCATCAGCGAACTACTATTAAACTAACTTTTTAAGAAAATTAAATATACAAAGTTATTTATAACGTAAAAAAACTAACAGATACATTTTGAACTAAATAATCAAAGAAATTATTAAAATAATAATAATATTATTATTATTATTAGGCTACTATTAAAAGAGTTGCCATCGGTAATAATGGGAGTATAGGGAACACGAATTAAGTGCATTGTTTTTGTAGTATTTATATTAAAACACTTTGACCCAAAATATATCAAATATTTTTCTAATAGAAATTTAGAGTTTAACTTTATTCACATGGTGACCTCAACACTTCTTAAATATCCGTCAAAGGTGTCCAATGATTTAATGACCACTTTTTCTCTTCATTTAAAAAGTGTTTCATCTAATGCCGCTATGGTCATGACAAATATTCATCAACTGTTGGGAAGAAAATTAATCACTATATTTCTTCTGGAGAAATAGCTTATCTATTTTGGCCAACAACAGCTGTTGATATCTCCATAAGAGAAAAATTTAACAATATATATTTTTTGGAGCAATATCTTATTTAATTCAACCAAAATATATTTTGCTATAAAAACGGCAAAATCACTTCCCTTAACTCACGTTTAACACACTTCCAACTTAAGCATTTACTTAGATTTGTTAGGTTAATCACAGCTTTTGTTTGGACCAGTCTTTAACAATAACATTATAATCTCCTCGCGCACACTTGCCATTGTATCATCCTTAATGGCGAGGACTGATGCTTTTATGTTGTTGTGTTTCAGTGACAGTGAATTGAACCGCAGCTAGTTCCCTTATCAATGTTCCGGACCAAGAACAGCGGGCGAATTCTTTAATGGCGCGTGAAAACAGTCCTAGGTTCGCTTCCAGCGCCGTGCACACTTCTCTCCAGGGAGAGCGGAAGAAGTTGGGTAGGGGGAGAGTGGGGGTGGGGGGGCTCGTAGCTGATACGTTCTGATGACGCCACCATAAACACAAGCTCCCTCCATCCCCTCTACACCCTCTATCTGTGATTAATGATTATTCGGGCTGACTCATTTAATTGCACAGAAATTAACGAGCAGTAAGCGTTGTGATTAATGCGCTACGGGTGGGTCACCTGACTTTTTCCCCGCGTCACGTGGCCATCACGTGACTTGACTCCGTGACGTCACGAGATTTAGCCTGGGGAAGGGGGGGGGGG
>CABFOV010000852.1:49916-61464 GCA_902141375.1 Timema poppense
CTATTTACACACACACACACACACACACACACACACACACACACACACACACACACACATCTCTTACTTTTTTTTTGCAAGCGGTAATTTGAGCAATAAAAGTGAGTGAGGTCTGATATTTATAAAGTAAGCGCGTTTCCCGGAAATGGTACAATAAAACAGCGCGATACACATTATATCGTAACTTAAAGTAAATGTTACATCCTGTAATCACAAGGGAGTTATCATTAGTTCAACTTGGATTCACTGCAAAGTGATTAGACTCCTTGAACCATTATCACATAAAAAATCATCTTAGTTATTAAATTTGTTAGTATATAAGCTCACAAAAATATGTCTGTTAACATTTGGTAGGATTTTGGTAGGAAAGTACTTTATACAAAACAAACATACTCAAATTTTGCGGTCAGCATTGATTATGTTTTGATTATGTTTTGATTTATTATTAGTATTATTATTTAATAGATGACCGCCTCTGTGGTATAGTGGTCAGAGTTCCTGGCTACAGATCCATAGGTCCCGGGTTCAATCCCCTCCAGATTCTATTCTAAAGCAGTGAGTCTGGACCTGGTTCAACTCAGCGTCGCTAGGGATAAATAGGGAGCTACGATGATAAATAGGTAGAAGCTCCGGTCTAGAAAACTCACATTAATAGCAGAAGGGTCCTTTGAGCTGACCCCATGACACCCTCTATCCGCAAATATTGGTACTAACTTCACCAACATGCGGCAGCCAGTTGGTATAGCTCACTGGCGGGCTGATGGCATTGATTAAAAATAATCATTGGTAATATTATCTACCAAAAGTGACAGTTTTATATCACATGAACTTACTTATAGATATGTGATTTTTTTAAGCAACTTTTATAAGTGACATATATGATCCTTCCTATATAAATTGGACTGTACTAGACTATTAGTGATTATTTCCCACCCTAACATAAGCTCCATTGTAGTTCAAGGGGAGTATACAATACTCTCACCAAGTTCACTTTCATCATATAGAAAGGATATATTTCCTTATGCTTTCACCGATATGCTTCAATAAAATGAGTTCAACTATAAAAATTACTATCACATCCACAGAAAGAATTTCATATTTTTTGAAAGATACATAAAAATATTGGCATTGATTGAATTTCATCAAGAAATCAAGTAAAAGAAGTTTATGCTGTGCAGTTGATGTCCGTTGGTTTATACGGTGTGCTCAAGTATAAAAACATTCTACAGGTCACAAATTGCAATAAATCTAGGAATAAATCCTTTTTGTATTCGATTCGTATATTAATAGAATATAACCCTATTAAAATTAATCTTAACTGAATAGCTCAAAGTAGAATTATTCTTAGAAAATGTGATTTCTAGAAATATAATAAAGCAACAAAAGGTGTGTGCACTTTCGGTTTTTCCAAGTATTTTATACAACTGTCTTATAATATTTTCGCTACAAATGGTAAAGCTAGCTGGGCGCTAGCATACTTAAGTTAAAAATAAGTCCTGGGTTCGATATAACTATAGAAGCATTGAAGGATTTTTAAACAAGTTGACAACCCCTTAAGAAGAATCCAAATGCAAATATTAAACTTTGATCAGCTCATTTTATTTTCTTACACATAGTAGTTAAGTTAGATAACACGAACATTGATTCACTAAATACAAAAATGAACGATACTTAAAAATATGATACTCTTAGCTAATATAGTAATTGTAACTAAAGTGCATAGAGCAGGTTAAAAAAACCTTCAAATAAGTAGAAAGGCATACGTTGAGAGTAACCTTGTTTAGGGACCTCGCCAGCCCCTTCACTATAATAGTAGCTGGAATAATTAAACAAAAAATTTAACTTTCATTTCGTGAACTAATTATTTAGAAATACGGGTGCATTGGTGTGTATCAAGGGACTGAGGAGTGAAATGGTAGCCATTTTCTCTAAAAATTAATTGACAACTATCCTGTAAAGCATTTTTTTAAATTTGAGATGTTTAACGTGAACTTTCTGAACCGACTCGATTATATCAGTACACGATAATTTATATGAGTGATATAGTAAGGGTCTACCATATTTGCCAGTAAATATATTTTCACATAACTTCCAGGGTTATATTGCATCCCAAAATCGACAAGGGAACGATGGCTTTAATTTCCTTCTGAGAGAATTTGTGCGCCAGGATTTTATCGCTCAAGAAAAATCTGTTGTTCCCAGTTAGATTTGAACCAACGAACATCGGGTCCTGAGGTGAGCATTCTATCCCAGTGCCACCGAGGTTGATATGGCATTTTTTTTAACGTCAAACCTTAAGGATAACGAACTGAAGCTCTCACCAGTGAGCACGCGGACAAATATGTCAGTCTTGCTTGGTTTGCTGGTGATTAAAAGGTCAGGCCTTGGATCCCAGCCTGGTGTACCGAGACATTTTTATTAAATGGTTTACCACTTTCCCTCCATGCAAACGTGGATAGTCTTATCTTAAATTACATTTTCCTCGCCACTACCCCTTTAGTGTAAATATGCGTTTAACCTGGAGAGGGAAGCACCAAAAACAAAAAATAAACATTAATTCTGACAATGTTTAAAATTAAATGGTACGGTGTAACGCACAGACCTTCTCTCATTTTTATCTTAAAATAAACATTTGCTAAAGAATTATAAGATTTGTGAAACTAAATAATAGGTCTATATGTTGTTGTATAAATACTACAGTAAAGATAATAAATTAAATAATATACACTGTTACTTACTTATGGCATTATGAACTAGGAACATTGTTACAGAAAAATTGAGAAAAGAGAAACATCTTTGTCTACCAAAGAGAATAAGAATCAAATTCATTTTCAAAGACCTTGATTAAAAATTATACATATTGTATTATAACTCAAAAACAATTAATATAATACAATATAAACATATTTCAAATCAAAGATTTGTATCTTTAATGGTACTAAAACTTTACGGTGGTATTTAGTAACTCAAATAGTTGCGGAGAAATGATGAAAATTAGAAAATTTCCCTAATGTAAAGTACACTCAAAGTCATTTTCATGAGAAAATGAGAGTTTCAATCACCGGTTATAACATTTAATCAAAGTCGTTAGAGCGAATTTCAAGAAAATATTTTTTTTCTGTTTTTGCCCTCCAGTAAACTACTTTTAAATATAGGGTTAGACATCTAATTCCAAAATTCCTTATGAACCAACCTAGATACCAAGTTATAGCCCAATATGTAAAATAGTTTAGACTCTAGGCCAAAGTATTGTAACAATACAAGAGTTGTATTTTACAATCGAAGCCCCACCCAAACCGATGCTGCATAGACTATCGTCCGATTCATACTGCCCATTCCAAGAAACGTCAACATTTATTCAAATCGCCTACAAAAGTATTCTTTACTATTGTAGTTCCATGTCACTTCAAGCAATATACCAACAATATCATTCAATATCATTCACTATAAACTCTCTACAGTTTAAACTGTTCATATACGTACCCTCTGGATAAACTGGCTTGCACAGACAGCCTAGTAACCTGGCTGACTTCAAAACGTCCTAAATCGAGGAGCGGGGCAACCTTGCCTTGATGTATCAGCACTTGATGCTCCGACCAGTCCTGTTTAGATATATTTGATGGGCGATTTTATGGATACCGGGCTAAGAGTGCACGCGGATATGGCTGCCCTATTTCGGATGGTTTGTGCAACCATCACCTGATCTCTGACGTCAGCAGCCAAGTAGTTAAAAACATTTTTGACAACAAACCCGAGTATCGTCTATACGGAGCGGAATGACCAATCAGCTACCAACAAGAACGATGGCCTACGTGAGAAAAACAGCGTGATCCACCCAAAATGTTACGTCACCGATTTAGTTTGAACTATTCCCCCCTATCATATATACGCAGTAAGAGCACTATATATATATATTATGAAAGTGTGGAAGAAATAAGTAGACTTTAGAACTCGGCACCATCGAGGATGGACCTCTGTAATATTTATTTATATTTGACTTTTGAATTTGGCACCATTGTGGATGGACCTCTGCAATATTTATTTATATTAGACTTTTGAACTAAGCACCATCGAGGATGGACCTCTGTAATATTTATTTATAATGTACTTTTGAAATCGATGCCATGATGGATAGACTGTGGTTATTATTTTGTATCTTCAGTAGATGACTTTCCATAATCTGGACTCTGCGAAGGAAATTTATAATACTATGTAAATATTTATAGTTATTCGTACAAGTTTAAATTATGGAACTTTAACTATTTAATTTAATATTGTTATAGTCAAGATAGGCTGATATTTGTTTATTAAGTAAGGGCATTATTTAATACTATTTAAAACTAAAAGTAATTTCAGTTTCGTGTCACCACTTAAGGGCTTGTTTCTTAAAGATGTTAGTAAATTCTCTAGGTTTGCTGTTCTAACTTAACGAAATGTTAATTGAAATATAGTAATATTATCTATCTTAATAATCTGGATATGTTGACTATCCGTATTATCCTAGATTTTTTTGCTGTATATTTTAAAATCATTTATATACATTCCAATCTTATGTGCACGTAAATTTGACTATTCTTCGCATATATTTATATTTGAAATTTGGCAAATTTCTACACGTTCTTTAACTTAGTATCTATTGTTGGACTTTGTTCAGTATTTGAATGTTGTCGATTCAAGTAGTTCCGCGTGAGTTTACATTAGGTTTGAGGTGTGAAACTCTCGTGTTATTTAACGTAATGTTTGAAGTATAAATGTATATTGTAGTACTTGAAGTTACTTTCGTTTTGTGTAAAATTAGAATACTCTCGTGATATTTAAAGTAAAAGTATGAAATATAAAGATATAACTTTACATTGGAAGAGTATATGTTTTCGTAATGTCTGTAGATGTTCAGACGCTTTTGTAACAGTTTAGAAAGGCTCTTCTAGCTTTTTATATTTCATGAATAAATTTGGTTATTAATTGTTTTCATAGCTTTATTGATATAATGCTAACCTGGTCTAATTGAATTAATCTTTTTTTAGCAATAATGTAATCAACTATGTTTTTCTTCGTTCTAATAGATAAATTAAGGCCACTTAAATTACTGTCAGTTATTTTTGAATGAATTAAATTACTCTTTACTTTTAACTCTTGCTGATGCTATTTTCTCTTTTTTTATTATTATTATGTTAGCTTATTCCCTCTTATCCTTGTAGTATATTCTTTAGTGGACTATTGCTACGAGGTAAAGAACTGAGAGGGTGTAACAGTATAGACAGACAGACAAATGGCATCACGAAAACTACTTTTTTGTTTGTTTCAGGGTTTCATGAAAAGTCAACATTTATCAAAATATCAAGTTCGAATTTTTTGACGATCACAATACTTTCTCTATGTACCTTTCCACTCTCACTCTATTTATTTACGGCTACAAAAGACTAAAAAAAGAGGAGTACGATATATAAAGAAAATAATTATATGCAAAAGTAAAACATTTGAAGGTTAAAGATATATTTGAATATTTATTCAAAGTAACAAACAGTGTTAAAAACACAAATTGCATGGACTTACAGGTATTATTGAAGTGTGTGTTGGAAAACAAAATAAGTCTTAGCAATTTGTTACATGCGCAGTACGTTTCAATTTTTAAAGGAATGTAATTATATTATAAAAACTTGTCTAGATGAGACCAAAATTGTTTTTATTTAAAGAAACTTTTCCAAATGGCAAACAACATTTTAATTCACCACAGTGAATTAAAATCAAACAAAATCAAAAGGATCAAAAGTTTAAATTACTAAATATTACAAGAATTGCAAAGAGCTTAATGAGGCTCTTTTAAATGATTTACAACGCCTTAGATTCACACCTGTGAATACAGACAAAACAGTTTTAAATTTATGGAATAAATTTAAATTCAGATATTGCACTAGATATTTACTTAAAGTTTTAGCTCCTCAAAATTTTACAAGATCACAAAGAGCTTAATGAGCCTCTTTTAAATGGTTCACAACGCATCAGATTCACACAAGTGAATATAGACTAAAACAGTTTTAAATTTATGGAATCAATTTAAATATCGCACCAGATATTTACTTCAAGCACAAAGATTGACTTCCCAACTAAACTCAAACCTTCGCGGGTTCATTATCCTCGTCACTTTTAAAGAATTAAACAAAATTTCCACGATTAAATATTTAATATTAAAATAGAATAAGTTACGTTATAGAAATTGTAATATTGCCTAAATTAATCTGCTAATATTAAAGTCAAAACCATCTTAATCAACAACAATAGGTTACTTTACATTTACTTCAAATAAAATAAGTCTACAGAATAACCAACAAAAGAAACATTATTAATTTAAAGAATTTAAATTATTACTGATAACCACGAAAGAAAATAAATCATATCTAACCTAAATATTGAAAAACATAAAAAAGAACCAAATAATGTGGCTACCTATTTAAACCAAGAAAATACAAAAATTCTAACGCCCATGTGGCAACAAGAAACATTAAGTGCTCCATAACCGAATTCACGTTTCAATATTAAATTTTTTAGCAAAACATTAACGATGCTTACACTGACAGATTTCCATAACAGACTAAGCCGGAGTATTAAAAAAAATCAAATCCATCGCAGCGATATTTTATAGATTTCAAACAAAGATATTACTATAAGCCATCCTGGCTAGATAATATCTTAGTCGTGAAGAAGAATTCTCATGGAAGTGGCGAATGTAATAGTCTTCAATATTGTTTGTGGTCCCTCGTTATATAGGTCTAGTTGCAGGGTGTGAAGGTGGGAGTTCTCCTTGCTATTACGTCACTCGCTATCATCAGGTTGAAAGGCTATGTTGTTTTTATCACGTAGGCTGAGTTCTTGTTGTCTTGATCATCAACCGTTGCATTAGACTAGTTCCCAAAACACAAGATGAGTAGAGCTATGCCTGTTTGGTCACGTACGCCACATAGGAGTCCATGAATATGAGTGGTCTTTTAATAATACAGTACGGGCCAATCAGAGCATTGCTGGCTTACTCCGTTGGAACATCAGGGTGCTGAACAATTTGTTGCGTGTTTTGGACTTCTCTCCATTCTAGAATTCGTGGTGAACAGGCTGGACTTACACGTTGTTCTACTCCAGGCAAATATACACGTGAGTAGAAACATATATTTGACATAGTAAGATTGCGATGTTTAATAATTCTGGTTATCTATCAGTACGCTATTATTTGGGGTAGTATTTTAAAAGGCTGGCTGGTCCTATTGGTATTTCTATTGCAGGATGTCCACGCTAATGTTACATCTACAAGGTGTCAAAAGAAAGTAATACATATAAGCTTATTTATTCTTATAAATCATGGGACCAGCTAAATTTCTATACACAACTATGGTGAATACTTTGTTTTATGAAATAGCTCTGGAAAGCGAGTTATTTCAAAGAGTTCTGATCCCGTAAGGGAACCAACTCATCCCTTTGCTTTTATTTTATATAGGGCGTTTATAGGGAGCTTATTACCAGCTTAGTAATCACCCATATTAAAATCGACTTTATTTTTGTTTTTCACATAATTACGTATGCTTGCTCGTAATAAGTCACACAGGAACGATCTTGAAGATGATACCTTAGATAATGACGTTACATCCCAACCTTCCTTCAATATCTATTAAAGGAAGATCACATCCTCTACACCCTCCTCTTTATTAAATACATTAAAAGAAGATAGTACTTTGTCTATCTTATCAAATCCCGTGAAAATTTCTAGATTACGGGTGGGATATGAGCTGTGTTAGATGATGGAGGTGTAAAGGGGCCTATGATAGATGTTTCGACGGTCCCAGTAATATCGGCTTGCGTTTACTGAAAGCTCACACCTGCTTCGATTGCCACATGGTCTAAGGCGTCACTCTCGTACTAGACTAGAATGCTGATTACAAGAATTTCGGGGTTCGAGTCCCAGTCGGGTGTATAGAAAGTGGTTTTCCACTCAGCTTCATGCAAATGTGGGTACATTTACAAACAAATTAAACCTCCTAATCTCTAGTTCATTAGCGTAATTAATATGTATGCGTATAACCTGGACAATCCTGTAGTAAGACGTGGTGCTAAGAAAAACAAAATTGAACGCTCAGAATACTCCAATCCCGCTTAGAAAACATTTAGTTATTTCCTCAATAGCCGACACCTTAACTCTGTCGGTAGCACCAGCAAATTCAATCCCTGCCAAGAACGGACATTTTACCAATGGTCAAACTTATTGATTTTTTGGGGGGAGGGGGGATAATGGGGGTTGCGTAGGTTTCAAAATTAATTTAGTTTTTAATTCGTGTACTGATAAAATCAGTCGGTTTAGAAAGTGTATTTTAAAGGTCCTGAATAAAGATTTATCGTTATAAGCTCAGTAGTAATTCAAGCCATTGCATTATTATTATTATTATTATTATTACTACTACTATTATTATTAATAACAAACATTTTCTTTTCTCTAACTACATCAGTTAATAAACTAACAATATGGCATATGCATCTCCATGTCAAGATATTTAGAGAGTTCGAATATAGGTTAAGGATATACTGGGATCGATCCTGGATGAAGATCCCTAAACTAATTTAGTATTTGTGTTTGGGTTCGTCCTATTAACCAGGTAGTGCATTCGATGGCCTGATTCTTATAGTTAAACACTTTTGGAAAATACAAACTTATTTTTATTGAGGTCAACTTTGAGAATCTTTTGCCACGTTCTTAGTATAATTTTATAGGTAATGATATTATACAGCTGAAAATCACACGATTTGACGTATGGATTTTTGAACATTGTTTAAGTACATTTTTTAACTGTCAAAAAAGTGCATTTATGTTAATCAGACTGTACACCCTAAAAGGTAGCAGTATTACCTTATAGCAGCACATATTTTTTATATCAGTGAATTAAGACAAACTCATATGCAAGTAATGAATAATATTGTGTACTTTACCAGGGATCAAACCACTTCCTCCTATATCTGTATAACTTGATCAAGGGAGTAGACATATATTATGTCACACTCGCCACCTGTCTTTTTTTTAACATAGCGTTTTACTACTCTTTCAGGTTATACGCTTTGTTTTAATTACGCTAAAGGTTTTAGGGATGATAAAGGTTATATTTAGAGGAAGTTCACCTGCATATGCGTGTAGGAAGTGTGAAAAACCACTTATGATAAGCCACCTTCAGTACACCCACCCGAGATTCGAACCTCTATCTTCCCATCATGAGCGGCCTAGTCTACTGCAAAAATGACGCCTTAGATAATGCGGCCACCGAAGCGGGTCTTGACCTTTCTTAAATTTCAGATCGTTTATGAGTGGATTTCAAAATATAAAATATCCTTTTCATCGTGTAAATTTCAGTTGAAGTTTGTAACAAAACAAGTTCTAACAGTTATCTCTAACCTTATTCCCTAGGCCCAAAATTTTGTAAACAATAGTGCATGAGTAATTATTCTTCCTCAACTTTATTTGCCTTCCCCTGCTTCTTTCCACGGCCGTTTTACAAAGTCTCACTTTTTATCAACGATCCTCTCTTCTAATCTCACCCCTTTGTTTTATGAACGCAACCCGCGTCCCCTTTGCTTCTTTCTAGCGCTTCTAATTTCCGGTCCTTGAGTGTTACATTGTATTAATTCCACCCCTAACTTCCGCTGCGAATAATGTGACATGACTTTTCCCTTTTTTACGACTTTTCCTCCTCTTAGTAATAATTTCATACCGTCTTAATTTCGCTTATTGTTCATAATCTTGCCTTTACCTTGTGTCTTTTTTAATAAAAAAAAAATACAATTTGAGTTTTTTTTTTCCATTTTTGGCCAACACCTTAGCTCATTCGGTAGCGTGTCTGTCTACTGAGTTAAAAGTCTTGGGCTCGATTCCTGGCATGGCCAAAAAATTTATCATTAGTGAAATGTAGGTTTCCACTTTCAAAGTGATAAAAAGACTGCTGGGGGGCTGAATGTTGTGTAGGTAATGGATTTAATTTAATTTATAAGTCATGTGCTGATGTAATGAACTGGTTCAGAAAATACATGTTAAATATTTCAATTGCATTTTTATTTTATTTTTTATTAGATGTATTCATCCTACACCTTAATATCTACCAATCCTCAGCGACATTTAATTTACACCCAAAGAAGGCAGAATAATAATATAGTCTTTAGACATTACCAGAATTCTCTTAAAATTGGAAGATTGACGACAACCATAGTGCATAAAACCTAAGCCCAGTACAACACGTATGGCATTACTCGAAACGGTCGATTCTTATTTATATAATCAAGGATGTTTATTTTTATTATCCACTCTGTCCATTGTTAATTAACTTTTTTGATATACGTATACTACAATTTAAATTATCTATTAATGAAACGTCAAATAACATTGTTAACTTAAGATCAGCATCTTAAAATGTTACCAATACTGCCCGTATTACATGAGTTGGTGAACACATTAATTGATAAATGAGGCAGCTGTGTAATAGATACATAAATCCTTTTTTCAATTTTTATTTTATGTATTTATGCTAATAATTAAAATTAGATTATGATACGTTTTTTGACAGTAGATGTTATTTTAAGTGATGAAGACTTATCCAATAAAAATAAGATTGATCACTTGAAGTGATGCCGCGTTGACTCCTCTTAAGAAGGGAAGCTTTGAGGAGCCTATTGAAAACATTCAGCGGTATCAAACTATATTCAAATAGTGGTTGCTATCTTGAAAAATCCGTTCATGACAAAATGAAGCTGAATTATACTAACAGGTCTCTTTATACCATAAAAAAACATTACATTGAGTTGAATAATTTAAAAAATAAATGTGAAACTGAAAAATTAGCTTATTTTTAACGGCATTTTAACTAAGATTGTCACAGTTCTGTGTAAAGGCTATAGGAAGCTAAATACTAAACAATAATTATGTAATTTGTTGTTATAGTCACATCGTAATTTAAGTTATTTTAATAATTTTTTGATGGATATTTTAACAATCAGAGCTGCCAATTCCATTGTAAATATCGCTTTAAAAATATTTTTTAATTTCAGTAAAGCGTTGCCCGTAAGGTATGAAGAATTGTTTTACGCAATTATTTCAATTTAACGAGCTATTTCAAATCATTTTAACAAAAATAAACGCATTCATCTGATTTTTATCTCGTTTTTGTACGCTGATCGAGTCTATTGGTTTTAAAATTTGATTGGGTCTCCCAAGCAGCTGTCGTTCAGAACTAAGATAGCTGATACTATTTGAAGTCGCAACAAGCGGACAATACGTCGGGTGGAGAAATCTTGTAACTGCCTTGGAACTCATCAGACGAATACGTTTATGTTCTACTCTTGTTTCTCAACGAGCGTGTGAATACACAGTAACGCCACAGTATTCCGACAACCAGTGTTGATATATTTGGAGTAATATATGTTTTATTTGTTCCAGAAAAATTATTGGCCTCTAGGTCACAGCATGGAATATGAGGTTCCAGTTTTGAAATTTCTGTACGGATTTCCGGACATGTAACAAAAAAAAACGGGG
>CABFOV010000852.1:61587-74451 GCA_902141375.1 Timema poppense
GGGGGAGGAGGGTAGGAGGTCCGGACCACGCCTCGAAGCCTGTTAAAATAAAAGAAGTCTCAGACGACTTCACGACTGGGCACAAGATAATGTGGCACCATTTTTATACGCTTTTTATTTTATCGTTCCATTTTTTTTTTGTCTTTCCCTAAGGACGAGAGAAGAAACACAACTTTTTTTTTTTGCTCTCACTTCAGATATGAGACAAATAATACATGGAAAAGAAGGGGGAAAAAAGGGATAAAAGGGAAAAATGAAGAACAGAAAAACAAAGAAAGAAACAATGGAAAAAATTGTTGAAGAGAAAGAGCGAACTATTCGAAATAAAAGAGAAGAGTGTGTTCACAGGAAAACTTAGCGTTAGCAGTCATTTATTAAAGAAAACGTACGTTTGACAAAAAACCCACAGCATATTTTTCTCAAAATCTTAAATATATGAGAACAATAAAACACTATTTCCGGCACTATACACATTTGGCTCTGGTAGTATTGCAGTAGTCAGAAATAAAATGGAACATTTCTGGTGAAAAAATAAAATATTTGTTAAATCTTGTGGATGGAATAATTTAAAATACACATGTTAGACATATTGAACAAAAGTTTGAGTGTATCTGATATTTATTGGCAGTCTTTTGGATAAATAGTCAAATTTCGTTGCAAAGCAATAACATTATTGATACAGAACAGGCGAAACGGTGGAAGGAAGATCTTTTAAATCAATTGGACCCAGAGTTGTGTTTACTGGTGTAACAGCTATCTATATTTGTTCAATAAACCTTTACAACTATTAATACTTTAAAAAATCTCACACATAGAAAAAAAAAGCAGTTCTTATTTGGCCAAATTTTTATTCGTGGGTCCAGTGATGGATATTAACGAAATATCTACACCCGTGGACACGCGAACTAGGGCGTCATTCTCATCTAGTATGGATTGCCAGTAACGTAGAGGTTGTGGTTCAAATTCAGAGTGAATTAAGACTTTTTTCCTTAGGTTGTTTCCCCCCCCCCCCTCTCTCTCACTCTCTCTCTAGCCACAAATTTAATCAAAATTAAAGGTACCTTTGTTATTCTTACCTAATTAGTGTGCGAATAGCCTAGACAGGGAACAAAAATAGTACTAACGAATCAATATACCACTTAAAGGGAACATTATGAGGAGGTAAATCTCAATAAAACTGCACCAGCGTCCACCTGGAGAAAGGATGAGGAAAATATTTCGTTTTTATAATGTTCACATAAAGCACAATCAGAGCTAGTCGTTCTACACACTCGATTAATTGTGCGAATAATTTATATTTTTTTGAGTGGCTACGAATTTAAAATCAATCCTAGTTAGAATAAGATTTAATAACTCTATCCGAAATCGATTAATTATTCTCTTACTTTTTTGTATGAATAAATCCAACGAAGCAGTGTTTGTGATGAAATGTATAGTTCCGATTTTATAGACAGGGCCTTATACGACAACTAGAAAAGTCACTATATTAACCTTCATGAATTCATACGTAAAGGTGAAGGTGAAGGTGTCCTTTTTGATAAGTATTTTCAATACTATCTATAAAATAAAATAATGTGGTGACCTGGTGGTCTAGGAGTAAGGTGTCAGACTTCTGTGCTGGCGGTCGGGGTTCAATCCTCGGTCCCGGCACAGATTTATCTGATTACCAAACCCTTCCTTCACCTCTGACAAGACATCTTGTGATTGTGGGGAATGCCAGGCCTCCACCATGGTTCGGATTCCACGTTAAACTGTAGGTTCTTCATTTCATCTCATAATCACCCTACCACTACACATTAGCGTAAGTGCGTATAACCCGAACGGGTAGTAAGACGCGGTGCTAATAATAATAATAATAATAATAATAATAATAATAATATAAAATAATACTAACACTACATATGGTAAAATATTATCAATTTTGGCCAGAAAAGTTATGTTTGCATTTATTTAAGCTCCCTGCTTCGAAAATTTGATTATCTGGTTTCTTATTGAGGATTTACCAGAGACTCACTTGCAATGTATTTTCCCGAATTATTATAGCGATTAGATTGCTTCACTTTGAATTGTGAGGCTGGAGTTTGAGCCCGATTGGATACACATTGTGTGATGAGGCTACCTCTATTCAGAGGAAGTCTGATATAGTATTTGTAATCCACTCGCCTTCTGTTGCCCTAAGCCAGGGTAGTCCAACGTTTTTCGTTCCAAGGGCCAAACATGAGTATCAGTTTGCACCGAGGGTGAAGATATATTTAGTAATACCGTCAACTTAAAATAGTCTTACAAACAACACGTAAAAAAACAATTACCTTAAATACTTATGATCAATTATATTTTTAGTGGGTTAAGTATTTCAAATTTTACTGCTAATAATAGGTTTAATAATCTCCCAAAACTTTACTATGAGCTATGCATGACCTTTTTAAATAAATATTTATATTTGAATAAATATCTATTTCATATCTGCCACCGAGGGTTTTCTTTTAATTTTCTTCCAGGATATTGTGAGGGCCATCTTTTCAGTGAGCACGGGCCTCATTGGGCCCACGGTCCAACAATTAGACCACACTGCCCTAAGCTAAAAAGTTTTAAGCCGTTGAGTTTTAGGATGATAGTAATTACTGCCATTGTAGTGTGCAGTTAAAACTAATAAACTATAATATTTCGATTCTGAAAATTGCAATGACCAATTTTATAATGGGAAAATCATCTGTATCAGTGTTATCGGATACAACTGAATAACTTGAATAACTGGGTCAACTCCCAAGCCACAAATTTTAATTAGCTGTGGCATTGTTTTATCCCCTCCCCCTTTCAGTCACCATGCATGATCGCCCATGAGTTCTCCCATCCCCAAATAGTAATGCTGTAATTATTTTAGGACAATAATCTATTATTTATTTAAATGGTGACAGTGGGTTTAGGATTGGGTGGAGGCTGGAGTAGGGGGAGGGGGGTAAGTATGGCTATCCGGTTTTTGTATAGCGGGATCGGGCGATGGAGTGTTGGAAGGCAGTATTGGTTTTATTTCTGGTTTCAGCGTGTAACCAAAGTTTGGAGTGAGTGGTAACAGAAGTAAAGCCTCATGCAGTTGGTGATGGGTGTGGTCACGTTAATGTTGATCCAGTCGTCATAGTTTTAGTCGGAGTTCTAAATGAAAAATTATATTTCGCAATTTAAAAAAAATCTCGTATCTACGTTCATGTATTCATAAGCCAAGATATTAATTCTGGAGGTTTCACTTATTACCATTTTTACATTATGTAAGTTTATTATAATCAACTTCAATATTAGTTACTCTCCATTAACTTTTCATACACTGAAATGTTCTTGCTATGGTGATAGAAATTATTAACCGTAAATTAACTTTATGTCTTTAAAAAGAGAACCTATTCATAAAACCAACCAATTTTAGATATTACTAATTTGAAAGAATAATAATTATGGACCCCCGTTTCGGTGACTAGGTGATCTAAGGCATCACTTTCAGAATAAACTGGATTTCCGATGGTGGTGATATAGGGGTTTGGATTTAAGTAGGGTGTACTGAGGGTGATTTTCCTTAAATGTATTTCCACTCTATTGCCACGTAAATGTGGATATCCTCCATAAAATTCACCCTTACTAATCCCAAAACAGATTAGTGTGATTAGTAAAATAAATTTGCGTATAACCCTAACGCAGTACTAAAATAATAGGTATATCTAATGGAACAGGCTGTACAATCCTCCGTATTTTTCTCCAGGTCCAAAGATTCACGCTGGAAGAAATGACTTTAGAACCATTAAATCTACATGCAAGCGTATTTTTTTTAAGGCTTATTAATTTCGTTTAAAAATAAATAATCGCTTAGTATGATAAATAATTTAATATATTATATTTACTACCTTTAGATACGGCAGAGTTGTTGCTACATCACAAGTAAAAACCACATGCAGTCCCATTCGACGGTTTCACAGATTTCTCAAACTAAATATCAAACGACTTCCGTTATTTTACATTTTCTGCTTGTATTGTTATAAATAATCGCGTTCTAAAGAGAAATTGTACAGATTTGTACATACCTTATAAACAGAAGTACATGAAAATAAATTAAAAAGCTCTAAAAATAAATTCTAGCGACTAAAGCCAAGGAGTAGGGATGAAGAAGGTAGCTTAAGGAATGTCCACCTGTATAGAAGAGAGGATGGGGAAGTCATAGTAAAAATCACATCTGTAAAATAAATCTCAAAGTACCCAATGGCCAGGTTTAGAAAGCCGACCTCTTCTTTAATGGAAATTGGTTACAATCAAACGTTCAAGACATATCTGGGGGATTATACCGATATTAGTGAAAAATGGATTTTTCTAGTTTTTATTGTTTTTTTATTAATAAGCATTGCGTCTTACTATCTGTTCAGGTTATACCCACCCATATTTACTAATTACGCCAAAGAGTTAGAGGTAAGAAAAATTGAATTTAGAGGAAGTGTATCCACATTTGAATGGAGAGAAATTATAAAACCATTTTGGTAAACCCTTGGTACACCCGACCAGGATTCAAACTCCGGTCTCCCCACCGTTGCTAGTTTAGCTTAATATGAGAGTGACGCCTTAAACCATGTGGCCAACCAAGTAGATAATGCAATTATTAACGTTACGATTTTTTGTGCAAATGAAAGTATTATGTTACATATATTTGTATTTATTCTATTAATATAGTGAAAAACATCTATGCCACAGCCTGAAATGTAGCCATACCGACAACCTGACCATCTGTTGGTGAATGTAGTGCCAACTTCTGCGGGTAGAGTTTGTTATGTGGTCAGCACAGTGAACCTTAGGTTGAGTTGACCTCGTCCCAGACCCATTTTTTCACAGAAATCCGCTGAGGATCGAACCAGAGACTTCTGGATTTGTAGCCAGGAACTCTGGCCACTAGGCCCCAGAGGAAGTCATTGATATAGTTAATCAATTTAATCACTGGGAAGGAAATTTAAAATGGGATGGAAAGGGAACGTGAGTTAAGGGTAGTATTTTTTTTGAGTTTTTATATCAATAAAACTATTTTGGACAAAATAAATAAAATATTGCTTCAGTAGATAAAGCTATTTTAATTTTCTACACATAGTAATCTCAACAGTTTTGGAATATATGTTATTAACACAATGATATTGGGAAGAGAAATATTTTAAATAAAGTTAAAAATTCTCGTAAAATTCCAAAATATTTAAGTTATTTTGATAATACTGTGTGTAGAAAATTAAACTATGTCTCTACTAGAGCAATATATTATTTTTATTTATACAAATTTTTTTTTTTATAAAAACTACAAAAATACTTATCTCAAACCTCTCTGTCTTCCATCCGACCTTGAAATATAAAAGGCGGTTAAAATATATAAACGGTTGTTGAATATCTGTCAAGAGAATATCGTCATTAGATGACCAACTTTTAAAACGAGAAGAAAACATCATACGATTCCAGGACACCTTTGACAGATATTCAATATTTATTGAGGTGACCACACGAAGAAAATTAAACTCTGTGTTTATACCGGAGAATTATTCGATTTATTTTTGGCAAATAAAGTTTTTCCATATGAACTGCAAAAACACTGCCCTTTAACCCACGTTACTGACACTCTCATTTTAAGGATATCAAATTATATTCCTCGATACCCTTGGCGTTCACTGGTATCTAAAGAATCTAGAAACAATCTTAGAATCACAGTGTTGTACACTTTGATTCTTAGCTCTCAAATCCCAGTAATGGACATTATAACATTCAAAAGAAAGAGAAACATTAACAATAATTGATAAACATCTCATATGGAACATTAACATAAATAATATAACTAAAATACTTATTCCAATTGCAGGAATAAACGAATTATTAACAAATACAGTCAAACTTACTCTATATTACTCTTTGATGCACACTTATCTAATCTATATAAACGATATTTAGGGCTTTATAACCAAATCAAGACTAAAAAATATGCCTACCCTTCAAAATAAAATGACTAGATCTGTAGTTTAGCTGCCCATTGAAAAAGTTTCAACTGTCAAAATGTTCAAATATTTTGACTTAATATCCTTAAAATAATTAATATTTTTTCAAACTGGGATATATGTTTATAAAATACATCCAAATAACCTAAAGAATATTTTCAAACCAGGATTGGTTAACTCGGGCTAAGTACAAGAGGTGAAGCTGAATTATCACACAAATAATTTAATAAGGTATATTATAGTACGAATGCTATCTCGAATAACATTACCAAACTCTTTAGTGCAATTCCTCGAGATATTGCTGATTTAACTGGGGTGACTAACTTAAAAAAGCAGTACAAGTCATTTTTGAGCAAACAAACAACTATGTAAATTTCAATAGAAGCAAAAAATTTAGTCTGGACAGTTGCTATTCCCCTTTTATGCGAAACTAAACGTTATCGTACACTTCTAATAGTCCCTGATCTCTCTTTCGTCAATCAAATAATTATAATACAGAGCGAAAGCTAGAACCAATCTTTCCTATTATTTTATGTTATTTCTTTACATTAATGTAAACTTTTGTATTTTTCTGTGTCAATATATATTTCACATTACTGTACTTAATAAATATATTCGTTTTAGTATCTAGTTTATAACTGCAATTATAAATTAATATTATCTAGAATCCAACAACTTTTCCCACCAATATATTTCCTTTCTTGCTTACTATTATTATTGATTAAATTGTTATATAAATTATTCATAAAAAATGTTTCTTAATAAAGGTGTAAATTTCATACTATTCCAGTGATTTAATTCTTCGGATCATTTATATAAAACCTTTAAATAAAAATGACCCGCTTCGATGGCTGCGTGGTCTGTCTAACGCGCTACTCTTGTAACAACTTAATATACCGTGTAGGAATATGAAGGGTAGTAGTTTCACATACGAGTATAGGGTCAATTCGCCATAGGAGTGGTGGTAACTGACAGCTAGCAGAAGATGTAAAAACTGTTAAAAGAAAAGCATAGCTAAGAACAAATCATTTGTTGCGGAAGTTTTGACTGCCAAAGTTGACAACAAATCAGCCACCACCACTCCTATGGTGAATGGACTATATAGTTAGGTGAAATATAGGTTGGGATCTGTGTGTCAGTGGACGTATTTCAATTGAATTAAATATAACTCACTCTGGTGGCCGCGTTGTCTAACGCGCTATTCTCGCAGTAGACTAAACTGCCGATGATGGAGAGATCCAGGTTCTACTCACGGTCGGTTGTACTGAGGGTGTTTTTCCAAAATGATTTTCCTCTCTCCTTACACGCAAATCTGGGTACATTTTTCTAAAATATAACATTCCTAATCCCAAAAATCATTAGCGTAACTGGTACATAGGCGTAAAACCCAAACGGGTAGTAATACGTGGGGTTAAAAAAAGGTTAGTTTTTCATTGTGACCACTATTAGTTCTTTTGCCGTTTTATTTTAGTACCAGTAAATTGTAAATGCACAGAAATTACCATTGTTTTCCACGCAAATAAAACATGGCCGTTTGGTTTAAGTATATATATTTGTTATTATCCACACTTTTTTTTAATTTCTCGCTATCTTACAGGTAGAGAAAGTATTGTGGTTGTCAAAAAAAATCGAACTCAAGATTTTGATAAATCTTGACGTTTCATGGCCCCCCGAATCCAAAAAGGCGGTTTTTGACTTTGCGTCTGTTTGTACCTCTCTCTAGAGCCTAAACTATTTTACCGATCAGGCTAAAACTTGGTATCTAGGGTTTTCATAGGATTGCCCCGAGGGTTTTTGGAATTGGATATCTAACCCTAAAATTAAGGGTAGTTTACTGAAGGACAAAAAGAGAAAAAGCCGATTTTCTCAAAATCAAGGTCTATTTATAATACAAATATGTTATAAGAAGCATATTTTTATAAAACCAATAACTTTCAAGCTATACGTAAATATCTATATTTTTTAACTTTTCTAACACAAAAGGTAAAACTATTGTGACCGCAAAAGAGAATATAACCTGTAATGTTGATGGATGTCGACGCCTAAAGACCCCCCAAACCCTAAAAAGTGGTGTTTGCAATTACGTCTGTCTGTGTGTCTATTTAAACTTAAAATTAAGAGTGGTTCAAAAAAGGGCGAAAAGAGAAAAAAATTGATTTTCTCAAAATTAACTTTATTGATTTTGATTAAAATTCGTATCTAGGTGTTGATTAAGATTATAAATAAACTGGATATTTTAATTTTACCATGAAAATGAATTGTAGGGTACTTTACAGAAGCAGAAACTTCCGTATCTTCGTAACTATTTGAGATACTAAATAACATATCATTGCAAAATTCTAGTACTATTAAAAATAAACAACTTTTATATGAAATATATTTTTATAAATCCAACAATTTCTGAGATATCGGCAAATATATTAATACAATTCTGTGAGCTTTAGTTGTAAAGAGATACTACTTCAGTTTTAACGTAATAATTCTCCAATGCCATAGAGTAATTAAATATAAGTAAGTCTCTAAAAGTTTATGTTGTTTTTCCTTAAACCTCTTAGGAGAAATCTTTGTACAACAATGATCTATATCCATTTTAGACCCAATAGTCAATATTTACATTTTTTATTGGTCAAAATTTATAAATGAGGAATTTAACAGCAATGCGATGGCATGAAGATTTGCAACACCTAATAAAATGTCAACAATTTTAACCGGAAGTTGAAATTTTAATACGAAGTGTTGACGCTTTTTAGAGCAATTTATGCTTTAGTTTGCTAGTGTATATTATTTCTATTCACATATATTACGAGTTTCGAGTAAATATCTTCATTTTTAAACAATAGAGCGAGAAAGTCCGTGCGGAGTTCCGTACTATTTATTTTTTCAATCCTATTCTGCTAAGGTACAGTATATTTATAAATAAATTTTAAATGTTTGGTTGGATTCCTGGAAAAGGATTGAAATAATTGTAAATGTCAAGAAATTGGAACCGAGAATCGAAAATAAATTGAGATTACAATTTAATAATAGGAATCAAGGAAAATGGGAATTGTGACAATGTGTAGAAATGAAACTGGATAGAGACAGGCAGAGCTATGTTTCGTGGTTGATGAAGAAGGGGTAAGGAGGGGTCAAGTTAACAGTTCATTAAATGCGGACTCATTACAACGACCGTGATCAAATATTTAACGGCTAAATGTTTCCCCCCAGCTAATTGAGTAAATAGTACCACACCGTGCAACTGTCACACAACACGCGAAGCAATTAGCGGTGACAAAAATGGATCCTGTAATATAATTTCCACTTTTTATTATTGGTAATGAGTTGTTTGGATTGATATTGTCTTCTTTTTTTGTGTGTGTGTAACATGTACACACATCAATAAATGTGAACAAACGTTTTCTGTAAACACATATTGAACTAAAATATAACGTACTAGTTTGATTGAAAATATATGATACTGGTAATACAAATTAAATAACAATGTTAAAGTATGAAAAATAAATACGCTTACCTCTCTATTACTTCCTTAAAATTTCACAGTATCGAAAAAAGGCAGCAATTATCAACGAATATCAATGACTGTTTAGTTATTTTCACTAAACCACTAGAATGGAAATGGTTTTAATCCTACATCGAGTTAACTTTGCCGTCAACAAATATTAATACAATAAATTCAGAGATAATTCTCGAATTTGTTCCGTCATCCTGTCGAGAGTCAAATACATTATTATAGGCCTATATTATATATATAAAAGCTTTGTGTGGGTTTCAAAATTATTGGCTAGCAATGTTAATGTAATTGTGTCATTGCTATCTTAACCAACCTTCTGCCCTACGATAAATTATTATTATTATTAGCACCGCGTCTTACTACCCGTTCGGGTTGTACGCGCTTACGTTAATGTGTAATGGTAGGGTGATTGTGAGATGAAATGGAGGACCTACAGTTTAACGTGGAATCCGAACCACGGTGGAAGGCCTGGCATTCCCCATATTGACAAGATGTCATGTCAGAGGTGAAGGGAGGGTTTGGTAATCAGATAAATCTGTGCTGGGACCGAGGATTGAACTCCGTCCGCCAGCATAGAAGTCTGACACCTGTAGAGTGTGACGTCACACTCTACGTATTACCCGCGTGGTTGAACTGTGAGCCCGCCGTGTTGACGATAGAGGGCAGGTCAGTTACTGTGTTTCCTCTGACGTCCGCGTGGGCTGGACACGAGTTCAACCCTGCCCCCGATTGCTTTTAATATAGTACTATCAATACAGTTGCTTCAGTTCTCTCAAGGGAGACAGTCCTGCTCAAGATTGCATTGTACTATCATTTCAATGTAATGTAACTCGTACTTCAGGTGTTGCTGAACTGTTCAGGATATTAACTGTGAAATAAAAATAATGGAACAAACGAGTACTGGTTTTGTTGAAATTGAACAAATTATACTAGTGAGACCTATCACACCTTACCCCTAGACCGCCAGGTCACCGACCCTACGCCCTACGATAAACATGTTTGGAAAATTATAAGACTCAAATTAACCAATGCTAGCGTTGTGAATGACTGACCTAGAAGACTAAGATGAAATATTTTATGTCGTGGTTTCTCGTCTTCTCTCCAGGCGAGTTAAATTCAGTTTACCTATAGGAAATCTTAACTGAGCTATTCCGCTAAGTTGTATATAACTTAAATCAATAATTATTGACAATATTGGACTATAATATTTATATTGTGTATGTACTAATTATTATTTTTATGCTTAAGTACAAAATTTATATTTCAATATTATTAAAACATTTCAAATGATTTTAAGATATCAATGACACACTTACATTCACATTGCTAGTCAATAATTTTGAGACCCACACAAAACTTTATATATATATATATAAATGTATTTGACTCTCGACAGAATTAAGGAACAAATTCAAGAATGATTTCTGAATTTATTGAATTAATATAAGTTGATGGAAAAGTTAACTTGATGTAGGATTAGATCTGTTCCATTCTAGTGGTTAAGTGGTAGTGAAAAGTGAGACTCACTAAACAGACATTGATATTCATTGTTAATTGCTGCCTTTTTTTTATTTTTTAAAGATTTTTAAAATGTCTCCACTTATAAATTCAACACAAAATTCCCTTGAGGTAGGCTTAAGGGTTTGTGATGACACTGTATTTGATCAGCTTAAGTAAAGTTAATCTATAATTTTCGTATTTATATGGACGCGTGATTAAAAATACATTTAAAATACCTAATTAAAGATAATAAGTTTGTTCATATCAAGCGTAAGTAAATAACTTTATTTAACTATCTTATATGTTACTAGGAGCATAATATTTTTGGACAAACTAGGTGTAGTGTAGTGCGTCAATTTTGAACTTTTATAAAATAATACTGTGTGTATGGACCCTATTCCAAGCTAAAGTTCCGGAATAAGGCTCAAATTAGCAGCCAACCTCCCAAACACTAATTCAGCGTGATCGGCCTTAGAATTGTCGGATTGTCTGTGGAATCTTACCAGTGCTTGGACTCAAAACCATCCACTCCAATATACCATTCAATGCAAGTCTCTCTGGTCTTCTAGAATTTAATTTCGCATCCCGACTGCTGTTCAACTGAAACTACCACTGATGTCCTCCTCCTCTGGGTAAATATTACCCGCCGGGCGCAGCCTAGATGGACGGGAATAATTTATTTTGAGATGGGGATGGTAGGTAAAAGGGAGAGGGGGGTTGGTGGGGCCCTCTCACCCTCTCGACTTCAACAATGCTCCTCTTCCCTAACGCATTGTCGATAACAATGTTTGCTGTAGTTTCCACCCGCAAGAATGCTCTGCGTGTCGTTGTAGGGAACAATAGAAGGGATTGATAATCATCAACCCTCCTTTCCCTCGACCACCCCTCTTTATGGGCAATATCACCCTTGAGACTAGATAAACACGTGCTATATTGGACGATACTAGAAACCACAATAGCAAACACGAGCATGGCCACGTCATTTCGGGAGTTGAATTAGGAGCAATCTGAAAATGTAATTTTACATCCAACTTTTCAACAAATCTAATCATCTGGAACGCTGGTCATGATTCGAATGCGGTAATTTCACATCATTTATATACCGTATTTTATTTTGAGCTAGTGCGTTGTACACCATCATTGACCATGAGTGACTTACCCTATCATAATATATATGTCCAGTGGTCTGAGTTCCTTGGCTACTGATATAGCGATCCCGGGTTCACTCCCTGGAACCTTCAGATTTTCTGTGAAGCAATGGGTCTGGATTGGGCTCAGCTCAGCCTCGTGAGGACAAATGAGGAGCTACCTGAATAGAAAAATAACGGCTCCGGTCCATTAAACTGAGAATAACGGCTAGAGGGTTCTTTGTGCTGACAACATGACACCCTATGTCCGCGGAAATCAGCACTCGGTCTATACTTCTAGATTGCAGTTTAACACCATTTAGTTAATTTTATAGGGATTGATAATAGCAATGGAAAGTTACATTTTCAGATTACATGAATTTACGTATAAAGTTGTTTTAATAACTTTTGTACCTCTCAAAAACGTTTC
This sequence comes from Timema poppense, assembly GCA_902141375.1. Taxonomy (NCBI): domain Eukaryota; kingdom Metazoa; phylum Arthropoda; class Insecta; order Phasmatodea; family Timematidae; genus Timema; species Timema poppense. Next base: position 74,149 of record CABFOV010000852.1, read on the forward strand.
TTCTCGTGTAAATTGAACAGTGGGAAAATCATCGCAAGACAGTTAATTTGAGCTCTAACTTTTTTTTACTACAAGTTTTACAACTCATCCGGGCTATACGCATTTAATTACACTGATGGTGACCTGGTGGTCTAGGGGTAAGGTGTCAGACTTCTGTGCTGGCGGCCGGGGTTCAATCCCAGGTCCCGGCACAGATTTATCTGATTACCAAACCCTTCCTTCACCTCTGACAAGACATCTTGTGAATGTGGGGAATGCCAGGCCTCCACCGTGGTTCGGATTCCACGTTAAACTGTAGGTCCT
>CABFOV010000852.1:84490-152401 GCA_902141375.1 Timema poppense
ATTGAATTCTCTCAGCAAATTTTTTAAAATCGTTTCCATGGGCGTTTTAACTTCTGTATTTAGAAATCTAGAATTTATTAGTACACATCGGTGAGTACATGGATTTCGGCGTCAGTCTCATCTGGTTTGATCACCAAAGACAGAGAGGTTGGGGTTATAATCTCTGCCGGTGAACTAGGTCTTTTTCTATATATATGTACTTACTTTATCTACCCACAAATGCTGGTACTTCTCTCTAAACCTTTCCCTTATTCATCCTTGTTACATTAGTGTAAAGATTTGGATAGCCCGAATTGGTAGTAGGAAGCGTTGTATATGAAAATAAAGTAATTTTTCTTATCTAGAAAACTGGATAAAACGATAAATCAATTTAAGCCACTTGGCGAATCGCTCTAAAACTAATATCTGAAGGATGAACAAAAAAACCTGTCATATTCGTAGGTCTCCTCTTCTCGTTGATCGTTCAATTTGATGTCCGTAATCCTTTTCTCCTTACCAGGCACACTTCAACTACAATGCCGATCTAATTTCGTGCATGGTCTGACATACAAGAAAGACAGGGATAGACAGATAGTGATAAAGAGAGGGAAGGAAGGAGAAACCATCCCACCTGGATATGCTGACGTCATCACGAACAGAACAGTTCTGCCAACCGAAAAGGCCTGAACGGAACTGGATCAGAGCACAGCTGGGGTCCATCTTTCTACCGGAGAATTTCTAAGAAAGGAATATTAGGGGTAGGGTGGGGAGGTTGGTGGGATAGTAGATCGATGCATAGAGGTCGTGACAATATTCAGGGGCCAGTAGTATGGTTGCTCATTGCTCAATAAAACACTAAAGCCGTGTTGGTTACGCAATTATGCACCTCCTTTCCCCTCACGCACCCCTATGCCCCTTAGCCTCAGAGTGATAGTCAACACCCCCTTTCTTATGTCCACCTCTGGGAGTCTTAGCCCCAAAATTCTTGAAGAGGAGTTCTTGGTCTTAGCCACAGGACAAGATTCTGGGTCTTAACCCCAAAATGTAGGGTAATCTTAGTCCAAGATTTTCAATCTTGGGCAGGGACTGCCTTCACCCCATTATTAGGTCATTTTGGACAATGAGTTTAGGCGGTGGTGCTGGCTGGGTCTGACACTCAGGTTTGGGGAATTTTGGGGGCCACCCCATGCTTGGGTTATTATGGATAGTGTGTTCATGGCAACCTTCCGCGAAGATTTCTCACAGCAGACCGGGGAAGAAGAAATCGAAATAGCTACCCCCAATTTGTCAACAATAAAGTAACTTTTATTTATTAAATATCCGGAAATAAATGATTATCTAATAGTTTCGACACACAACATTTACTTTCACTCTCGTCAATAGGAAGTTTACAACAAGATAATGTCTGAAAATAGCTGTAATTGGCTTGGCGGACAAATACATTATCTGTCGCGTATAAAAAAAAATATCAATATATAATTATATATATGTATACATATGCATATATATGTATATATATGTATACATATGCATATATATATATATATATATATAAAGACTAAAACCGTTATTAATAATGATAAATAAAACCACAAGTAAGAGTGAGTCTAATTTTATTAAAGATGATAAATACTTTAAAATATAGACACAAGAAACTAATAATATCTAAAAAATACATTAAATAATAATAATATAGATAATTATACATATTTTAAAATAACCTATAAGTTTTTTAAATAGTAAATAATGCTTCAAAGTTTATGTTCCTAAAACAAGTACCTAGAACAATGATGTCTAAAACAGATTAATAATTATATAAATATATCAAAATAAAACCACAATAAACAATGAATTTATTTTTCTGGAAATAGTAATGGCGTAGAGAAAACGTTTAAAGAAAGAGTTTACAAGTTATACCGGTATGAATCTGTGAAAGTAGTAAACTGCTCTACCAGGGCTAGAGTCCAAGATTTTTCCTGTGGAGTAAAAAATAATATGGTGAATGCTATGTTAGTAGCCAGATTTTCCTTTGGGGTGTGATATCTGCGAGAAGGCAAGGTCCATGTTCGATTCTATCAATTCACTAACGTACAACGGACCATTTAATATTTACAAGCCTACGATAGAATTTTGGGCTCTCCCTCTGTTTGCGTACCGCAGATTCAACCAAAAAGCTATCGATACATAGTGCAAGTTAAACATATTCTATTATCTACATTAAAAATAAATACATTAAATTACATCCAACGTAAAATTATTTTTTGTATTCTAACAGTCACTTGTTTTGTTAAAATATTCATATTTATATTCATAATACTCCTTAACCCCTTATTTAACTCTTAGTTCGCACTCTTACCGCATGAATTGTTAACATAGTTGAGCAGCGCTGCAGTCACCGAGCTGGTGATTTGACATGCTTCTCCCTAATCACTTATTTAACTCTTAGTTCACATTCATTCTTCATGCATTGTTAACATAATTGGGAAGAGCTTCTATCGATGAACTAGTGACTTGACGTGTTTCTCCCAAACTCTTTCTTTGATTCTAAGTTCGCATTCCATAAAAATGCATTCTAAAAGTGGGTAGGTGGGTAACACAATACAGTTCCAGCCGCAGATATCAGAAATGTAAGTGTGTAAGAAAAAGTAAGAAACGTAACATAAATACTTAAATGTTTAGACTAAGCCAAGCGCTAAAACAAGGTCACCTGGATTTGTATGAAGCCTCCTTTGATCTTTTTACCACGGTGACTACTATCGTGTCGTTGAATGTTTCCAGGATAAGCAGAGATTTATGAAACTGTACCTGTGATTTTTCTTTCCTACTGGTGTATCTCCGTTGATAACTTTCCAATGAGTATCCTACAACGTGATGAAAAAATATCACAGGTACAGTTAAAAATAACTCCACTTACCCTGGCAATAATCCACTCCACGCCATTGAGCGACGGGTTTATATTTATTATTCTGTTGTTTCCTCCCCCTTCCCCACTTTATTTAGTCTTCAATAATAGTTCCCAAACTTTTTAGCCTGAAGGAGCACTAGCACTAGAAAAAAAAATGCCGAAGACCTCATAACAAATTCCACACTAATAATAATAGTAACATTCAAAAACTATAACTAAATTTTACAAATCTCTTAGAACCTAATACTTGAATAAATATTCAAAGAAAAAATAAATTTCACATCTAGCTATTTGTGCAAAAAGCTCAATTTGCAAAATGAAAAATTTAAATCAGTATATATTTATTTAAACCTTGGCTTGGGTGGGCTTGCATTTGATCACAAAGTGCTCCAATATTTGGATTTATGATTGTAAACTCTAAGTGCACATCAACATATTATGTTTGACCTGTTTCTAAATTTAGTCTTTGTAGTAATTGTTTGCTAATGAAGAGATGGTGTTACGAAACACGTACAAAATTTCAAAGTTTGATTCCTTATTTCAGGGTATTAGCTTGATATTGCAATACTAAATTTCGTAGTTTATTCTCCCGAAAATTTTGTTTATTTTAAGTAGAATTTGTTAAAATTTCTATAAATTGTTCTCTCTCTTTAAAAGACAATTCTTTGGCACTGACAGATGTCCTTTACTCATAATTGAGAAAAATTCGTTATGGTAATTACTAATGGTGTATTACATTGTTAAAAACAAATAAAGTATATTCTAAAATCTTCTCACAAAGCTTGAGCCTTGTTTTAAAACGCTGGTCTACAAGAATGACAAGATATCCTCTGTGAGATGAAGAGTTATTATATAAACAGTGACACGGGAACTGCCTGTTACTACCTAATATTGTTACTATTCAAATTATTATGATGCATTACAGTTTATGGAGGGCAGCGCAAGGCTCTTCACTGTCCTTATGTCACGCGAACTGACCATTTATATACCACCTGTCTCATTGTTTGCTCGATATTAGTGACAGAAGTTTGTATTCATAAATTTTCTGATAAGGATAAATAAATATTACTCTCCAGGGAGCACGCTGGTAAAGGTAACGCGCATGCGCCTTAGACCAGCAGATTACTGGGATGGAGGTCCTTGTGAGTCAGACACACTAACTTGAAGTTTACTTTATTTTGCATTCTAACTTTTTAACACATTATTTTATATGATAGGATTAGGATGGTGGTTTAGAGAAAAGTAAGCCGCATTAGCTTGGAGAGGGGATGAGAAAAACCATAGTGATAAATCACATGGGGAACAAACCACCACCACCACTGCACCCGGTCGAAGTTAAAACCTTAACCTCAATATCACCGGAAACCCAGTTTATTGCAAGATTAAAGAGTTTAAGGGACCAGGGTTCGAACCATTGATTTAGTGTTTTTTCAGATTCTGTTGCTGTGGTGCTAAAACCACTGACTAAAAGTTGTATGTTCCGTAATTTTATCCTATAATTTTTACTCCTTTGTGAGCACGTGTTGACTCTAATTAGGTCGGACATTCATAGGATGATACAAAAAGTTTCAAAACATGATGAAACGAAAAAAATCTTAAAACCATGACATAAAAAATGTATCAACTAATTTCTTCAAATGAAACATAATAAAAAAATTGTCAGTTTGTGCTAAGATGGAAGCGTGTTGTGTTAGTGATATCGATACTAATGAACTATTAGCTCTTGGATCCACCCTATCATTGAAAAAAAAAACTCAGAAAGGCTCATTGAAAAAATAATTACAAGATCTGAAGATTATTTACCAATTATCTAACTTCACTCGAGAAAGTTTAAAAAGTAGCAAAGCAGACCAAACAAAACAAGAATGATCACAACAGTTCAAAATTTTGAAGGAAACTAAATTCACATGGACAGAATGCCCGGCTTTGCGGCTGCGCAATGGCTTGTTTTTCACGAAACACGTGGAACAAACTAGATGAAAAATGGGAGTAGGGAAGACGGCTAGTTTGTTTCAACGTGTCTCACTGTGTGTCCTCGTGTGTCATCGCCTTTGTTCCGCCTTGTGTCAGCAAGTGTGCAGTGACTCATTCGAAACATGTGGTAAAATCGGAATGAATGACAAAAAAATGACACAAGATTACACAAAAATGTTTCGAAACGTCTTGTGTCATTCTGTGTACGCCTGGCCTTAGCATCTTCTGATAACTTTTCTTTATGACAACCACCTCAACTAAACTCTAAGACGTATATTTATAGCTTAGTGAATAGTAATACGTATAATTAAACAAATTATATAGTTTTGACCCTGCAAGGAAACGAACTTGGAACCATTGTTTAAGTAGATATATACGTTACGTACTGGCTGAGATGATGTGTAGGGCCTGTTACAAATCCAATTGGTTTTCTAATTCCTAGACATAAATAAATGTTACTGTGCACTGCACATACTTTCTCACTACTTTGCCTAAAACCGGAGCATCTCTGTTCACCAAAGGGTATGACAATCAATTTCCCAGACTTCAATTTAAAATTTATTTGCCAATATCTCATAAAGCATTGATTTAAAAAAAATACATTTCAGATACATTTTTTTTAAATTTTTAATAGTACTACAACTTTGCAATGATAAGTTATTTGATATCTCAAATAGTTACAAAGAAATGATCAAAATTGGAAATTTCCGACTATGTAAAGTAGGGATATCTTCTTTTGTACTTTAAATAAGCGGAAGTGTCCTATTTTTATCATATCTACGTGATTATTTGACATAATGAATATCTTGATATGGTCAAGTTGTAGTACTATTAAAAATAAAATTAAAAACTATAAGTACTTTTTTTTTATAAAACCTATAATTTTAGATCGATTGCAAATATATATTTTTAAATTGCTTATAATATTGCTTGTGACCTGGTGGTCTAGGGGTAAGGTGTTGGGGGTCCGGGGTTCAATCCTTGGTCCCGGCACATATTTATCTGATTACCAAACCCTTCCTTCACCTCTGACAAGACGTGTATTAATCACAACTTGTGAATGTATCGAATGCCAGTCCTCCACCATGGTTCGGATTCCACGTTAAACCGAAGGTCCTACATTTCACAATCACCCTATCATTACACATTAGCGTAAGTACGTATAACCCGAACGGGTAGTAAGATGCAGTGATAATAATAATAATATAATTATGCTCTTTGGTGAATAAATTTGTTACTTTTTCCACAATATGTTTCTGTAGAAGTGTTTATTATTTAATCTATAATCCTTAGTGGAACGTGATGCTCTTATTTTACATCATGTTTCGGAAACAATTACTACTATCACGCATCCCAAATCTTACGACTTCAGTAAATGTCTTTATTTTTAAATAAAGGAGATAGAAAGTCTGTGCAGTGCACAGTGACATTTATTTACTCCGATATCTAACACGTCCTTCCTGGACACAAGTTGTATCAGCATAAATCGTACAAACTTTATGAAATGATTTCGAACTTCCATATCTTTTATCTGAATAAGGTTAATTTCAATACAAACCCGCTTCGGTGGCCATAGAGTTTAAGGCGTCACTCTCGCAATATACTAGACTGCCTAAGATTGGTATACCAGAGTTTGATCTTGGTCGGGTGCACTGAAGGAGGTTTTCCCTAAATGGTTCCCCTTCTTTCTCTCTCAACGCAAATGTGGGTACACTTCCTTTAAATTAAACCTTTTAAATCCTTAGCCCATTAGCATAATTTTTACATAGGATATAACCCGAACAGGTAGAAAAACTCAGAGCAAAAAAAAATTAGCTTGGATAAAAAAATGTTACTAGGCCTAATACAGATCCAATATTAGCAAGGTTAGTGATAGAGCGATAATGATATGAATTTATAAAACAATACTTACTGAATGTATTCAGCTAACAGTCGGCATAAAACAAAAGTCAGTCGCAATTGAACTCGGATGTTACTTTTTGTTTTCAAACTCTTGTAGATATTTTACTGTAGCAGGAATAGATTGAATGGAATCCTCTCACGAAAGAAATATTTAACAATCACGCGATAAAACAGTCAATATCTACTTCAATTATTTGCAGTTTCGTGCTAGAGCGCCAGACACAATCTCCTCCAGTATTAAGAAGGTCGGGTTATTGAATTCCAATAGACCGAAGCAGACACCGCTTCCCCCCCCCCCCAAAAAAAAGGCTTGTTTTTACTGTCTAAGGCAACAAAAAAAACCCACCCCACCACCTTCGCTCCATTGAAACCAATTTGTTATTGTAAATCAATTATACCTTTGCAATAACAAAATAAGTGTTTTATTAGGGAAGTGCGGGGGACTAGAAGATTTGGTGTGGGGGTGGGGGGGTTGAGGGGACGAGGGGACGAAGGAACCAAATGCGCCGTGTCATCCCTACAAAGACAAGATGAAATGGGGTGGTAAATGAGAATCTCCTGTGCATGTGTCATGGAGGTAATTGTGAGAGGCAAGGGTTTGCAACCGCTGGAGGGGAGGAATTTACTACATACTACAATCAACTTGTACCATTTCATGTGTGTCATAGGACGACCCTACCTTCTATTCTATTCCCCTCAGCCTCTGTGACAGATCTGTGCGGTGTCAACATTGTTGAATACAACTTGTCATCGGTATTTATATGGACTTCGCCCGCTAAGCTTTGGTTATATATAACATTGAATTAACTAGGACTTCAAAACGTTAACCTCACATCGAAATACAGGAATGGTTCAACAACACAGGGTCAATACTGATTATTTCTTTTACGTGTTGTCCGTCTGTTCTGGAAATTCATAGATTTACACTATTTAAGGAGAAAGGGTGTAGTGGAGAGGATTTAATGTAATTGAACAATCACTATACTGGCGAGAGGAAGAGAAATAACACACCAGATGTACCCGACATTCATTTAACCCCGGCCTTCTGGCTTAGAGACGGGCGTGAAAGTCACTATACCAAGACTGCTAGATAAAAATAAATAAAATAATATGGACCATCAAATTGTTTAAAACCGTATAAAGTTTATTCGACACAATTATATCAACTAATGAAATATACTAGTAATCAATGCTTACACTTGCAAGCATGGGAGAATCTAGAACCATGTTCACTGTTCAAGCTACTGACTGGAAAATCCAAGGGGAAGAGACCATTGGGAAGACCTATACGCGGATGGGAGGATAACATTAGAATAGACTTGAAAGAGAAAGGGTGTAATGAGGTGGTCTGGATAGAACCATCTCAAGATAGGAATAGGTGGCCTACTTTTGTAAGCGTGGCAGTGAACTCATACATATACATAATTTTGCACGTGCAAGCATATTTTTGTCATTATCAGGTTAATTCTAATTTTATATTCTTCATAATCTTTATTAATTAGAATAAGGTAATAAATATTCCAAAAATATGTTTCTATTATTTAAGGATTTAAGTATAGCATTTAAATTATTTCTTCGGTTATTTGACGACAAAATCTGACAGTGGGTGGGAATTGTGATTACTTAATGAGCTACTTAATTAAAATATGTACATAAGATTATATACGATTGTGTCAATTTTTGGATTTTATTTGTTTTATATAAAAGAATATTTTATTTTTGTGTTTCCAAGATTAATACTTTGTTTGGCATTGGATTAAAATTTATTTTGAAATTATTACGAAACAAAATGTTACTTACGAGATAGGGATTTAACTATTTTGTTTTGAATTAATTATTTGTTTAAAAAAAATTTAACATGAACATTAGCCCGGGGTTGTAGGAATAGCGCATTGTCACTCTAACTACTGAGGTACCCAAGATCGTCTGCTGGTCTGGATCAGTCTAATATTTATGCATCAAATTATCCAGGCTAATATACTCTCTTTATTATTAACGCATTATCACGTTGAGTTAAATCTCCTTGAGATATTTTGTTTAAACATATGCTAAATCTCCTTGCGATATTTTGTTAAGACATATAAGTACTTAGATCTTAGAACGACTACAAATTAATTTCAGTTATTCTGCAATTAAATTTAATCTTTCAAATTTGTATCATAAAAAACCCCCATATCTTTGGGTACAAACAAAAGCGTTAGTTTAATTTTGTTGGGTTTCTGATAATGAAAGGACTGGGATTCGAGTTCCAACCGTTTGGGCTGAGATGTTTCATACCTAAATTATTTCACACACCTCCTTTACGCAAATGAGGGTACAATTATGCAAAATTATATCTTCTACATCCCCAGCTTCACTAGTATAAATATGTGGCTAGACCGGACACAGGGTAATAATACGAAAAAAAGGGGTGACTTTATAATATATATTGTTGTTTTATTACTTTTTATAAGCGAATAAAACATTTAGAAAAAAATACTGAATACATCATTTTAACCCCTTGAATCATATTATGTTAAAAGTAACATGTTAGCACAACGAAATGTGTTCTTAAAAAAGATCATGAATATAATTAAATCAAGTTGTAAAGTTGTAAAAATGGTTCCGTAAACAATTTTTTTTCTAAATGTTTTATTTATAACCATTACTCCCGTGGCTAGCCACGTATTGAAGGCACTACTGAATATTAATGCCTCGAATCAAAATGTGTGTAATGCCTGTTGGATTTTTATTCGTAAATTACCATTGAAAAGCCACGGTTAAACAACCACTGATGAAAAGGTGAGGGGGAGGGGGATGATGAAAATAGTTTATATTTAACCAAAAATAAATAAATACAATTGTTTTTGGTTGATGGCGACACACTTGATTACAAATTCATCTAAACTATATACCTGTAGATTCATATTTTTTATTGTAGTTATAGCCAAATGGGTGAGCAAGAGGATAAAGGCGTAAGTCTCGTATTGTCAGGTTTACCGGTGATTGGGAGGTTATGGTTTGAATCTCAGTCGAATGTAGTGAAGTGGATTTCCGTAAATTGTTTCTAATAATTACTTCACTCAAATGCGGGTATCTGTTAAATTATACCAATCTCCGCCTTTCTCCATTTGTTTAAATATTCGACAAGCCCGCACAGGTAATAAGACAAGGGACACACAAACAATTGTATAATGCAGATTACTGTACTCAAGACTGTTCCTGAATGGCTGTCAACGACCAACAATTCTTAAGTGACTGTGATTTGAGACTCACTAACAGCGTCTCAGTCACTAACAACCCAGTGTGTGTGCAAAAATACATGTAAGCCAAGAGAATGTCTGAGATGAGAACTGAATATAACTGCATATTTATTTCCCCCCAAAATTAATTAAAATCCACCTTATTTATGGTTAGAAATTTGTTCTGAGAACACACGTTTTGAAATTATCGGTCATCGAGCTTATTTTTGAAATTCATAGCTTGTTAAAAATACAAATATGACTATTTATAATTATTTTGGTTTCTACCCTTTTATGTATTTATTTATAAATATTTGCGAGTTAATAAGTCTCTAAAATATAATATCACGACTGAATGTACGATGTTAAGAAGAGGAGGGGAAATGTTTTGATGAATATTTAATTAAAATCAACAGATAAACTCAAATATTTTTGAGCATACAAAAAAATAGTCATTTTCAACTCAAAGCGTATAGGACACGTAAAAAAAAGAGTGAAAAAAGAAAAACGAAACGTTAACTTCGTTAGTGACAAACCTTCCCCTTTATGGCGCTTGCAGCCTCATCATGTGCATTCATTACAAAACAATAGGAGGGAAAAGTTTTATATCCCAAAATATACACCCGACACGACCTTTCAAAACATCATGACCATCATATGAATCCAATGAAACGCTTCCTTTTTTTTTTTCCAGTGACGCCAATCCTTGTTAAATAACCCAACTAAATTTATCTATTTTTAAAATAAAGTTGCACACCACTTTACTTTTAATTTACAAACATTGTTTGAACAAAAAATATACGCTAAGTGAAGCTTTAATATATGAAAAACCAAACAAAAATGGGTGGAATTTTTAACCCACATATTGAATGAAAATCAACGGTTAATAAGAAAATACAATTAGTTGATACCCTATTTAACTTTCGAAAAAAATATACTAATTTTAAAATAAGTATAAGATTATGTTTTATGCATTATCCGTTTTTTTTTTGCATTTAATTATCCTAATAGAGTAGGAATCATTAGGTAAGAATACAAAGAATATGTATCCTGATTTGCATGTGGAGAAATTTGGAAACCCTTTTAAGAAAAATTACCCTCAGTAAGGTTAGCAGGGATTTTAAACCTGAAATGCCTGTCATCTTCGAAAAAGACTAGACGAAAGCATTCGAAAGTTATCAACACGTTATGAATCATCCTAAATAAAACGTAGAGCCATATGAGCTAACAATAGGAAAAGCTATGACAGTTAAAAATTGGTAATTTGTTTTATGTGATATTTTGGAAATAAACGAGCAATAATTGAAGCATCTTTAAATACTTTGCAAATATTTTCTACCATTTTTATAGATGGGTAGTAGACCAAATGGGAGTGAATAGTTGCCATTTTATATTCTCCTATATGTTTTGATATGCTATGTAGCTTATAATGTTAGCAGCATGACCGCAAAGTTAATAACAATTACGATAATTTTTGTTTGTGATTTATATTCATAAAATTGATGAGGATCTATAATAACAACACAAAAAGAATTGAGGCTTCATTATTAATAAATAAATCAACGAATATCTTATATGGTGGGGATTATTACATATGATAACCATTTAGGCGACTGTTTTTGAAAATCAGTTGGGTTAGTATGGATGGCGGGAGAAAAACAGTCATTTTATAGTACAGAAACTGATAATATTGCATTTAAATTTCACTGTTCTGATAATAATATGATTTGCATAACCTTTATCATAAGCAGTGTGCGAGATTGTAATGGCTAGTTTTTTTTAGTTTATTTGACTATTTGATAGGGTATCTAACGTTCACTTTCTGGACCGATTGTTAACATCATCAGGCGATTTTTACACTAACTTAAATCTAGAAAAGACACAGAACCCAGCCCATGGCCGTTAATTCACCACTGTGAAAGGGTAAACGCAAATTTCACCAATTATAAAATTTTCGGCCATATCCAGAATTGAACCCGGGACTCTTATTTCAATAGACAGGCACGTTCAGGGTTAGTTGAAGAGTAGAAAGCCTGACATTAGGTCTAAAGACCCAAATAAATGCGCTGCAATTTATGATCCACACATTGTGGTTTTAGTCTCTTTTCAGGCGCAATTTGGTATTAATTTTATTTCCAAAGATGGTGGAGCCTACCACCATTACTGAGCCTACAACAGCGGACTAAGAAAAATGGCGTTGATAAAACTATGTTTTAGACCTAAAAACTAACGTAAAATAAAATAAACAGTACAAGAAAATCTTACATACTCCCTCATCTCGTCAATTATCAAAGTAATTCGAGCCAAATTTTCAAAAATACATATTTAATAAATTTACCCTTTTCATAAAAACAAATATAGTATTTTTATAATAATATATAACGCTCTTCAGATATAAATTTGTAACAAAGCCATTAAAGTCATTTTAAAAATTTTAAAAAGTCAAACAGAGGTTAACTACACTCTAATATTTATTTGAGAAAAACGAACATTCTTTCTCGTTTATTATGTAAAACACTACTAAGAATTCCATTTAAAAAATATTGTTATAGCAATTAAAACAACATCGAAGTTAAAAAAATACATTTGTTTAGCTACCCTTGAATCACATTTTATGTGAAAATAAAAGTATAAGTTATTGTATATCTAAAATACTCTCCAAATGTCAATTTTAGAAAAAACACGTGTAGTCTTAGCCATTTTGTAAATGTTTGAAATATTCGAAAAGCATTCATTATTTAGCTTTCTCAAATCAATTTTATTTGTAAACTAAAATGAATGTACAGTGCAATTTATCATGTTAACGATTCCTTAAATAATATCCATTAAAAAATTGTTAGAGCCATTTTCGAAAACTTTGACATTTAAAAAAATCAGTTATCAGTAAACTACCCTTAATTTTAGGGCTAGAATCAAAATCACGATTTGGCCTCTAAATATGACCTTAGAGGAACTAGACATAAAATATCAAAATCCATTAAACAATTTTGGTTTTAGCCCTAGGTATATTCAAAGGAACAGATAGAAATAGTAAAAGTAACTTTTTTTTAGTTCGAAGACATATAAAACGCCAAGATACATTATAATAAAGGCATACAATTTTAACGGTAGCAAGACTTTCTTTATATGAGAAAATAAAAATATCACAAATACAGCCGGTGCAAAATACCACTACTCGATGAAACTATAAAATCTATATTTGAAGATGTTCTCTTGTTTCACTCGTCCGGGTTGACCAATATTTTACCAGTACGACTGTCCTCACAGATTGCTTTTCTCCGATTATAGAAGAGAGAGTGGGGGTGCAGGAGGTCCAACAGATTAATGGATTACGTTACGTATTCTAAAAAAAAATAATAATAGGGGGAGGTATATCTGCATCCTCCTCTCTACTCCCTCACATCTCTCTATTTTTTACCCGTTGTTGTGGTTTCCATCCAACCCTCAACAAGAGGTCCCCTATTCTAACCGAACCTCCCCTCAATATTCCAATCAGTCCCTTTCCCCCACCCTCTACCTAGCCTACACCCACCCTCTCTAAAACTGCTACCCTTCTCCCTAAACTATCTGCTTAGCTATATTTCTATAGCCGGCCAGATGAACATCGCAGATTGGGGGACACACCCGCACACCCAACCCCCTCGTAGAGAAGTAACGTTCACACGGTCAAAACCGTTGAATTCCTTAATACATTCAACGGTCAAAACTGTTGCACATCGAATTTACTGTAGCTCTATTAGAACGTTATTCTTGTTTGTTTCTACTAGAAATATTACGATTTCCGTTTTTATCGATTACAATATTTTCAATTTAGATTCTAAACTCTAAACTGCGATATTTTGATTATCGATTTAAATTCATCATTTGCAATCTAAATCTTTTCCCCATGTATCCAATCTCACATTAAATATACAATATTTATTTGAATACCGTAAAGTAATGTATTGGAACACATGAATAAAAAGATAAATATTATATTTGTTTAAAGCTTGGAAACCTTTGGTTTTATAAAAATATATTTTGAATAAAAGCGTTTTATCTTTAATAGTAGGCCCTACTACATCTTTAGAAAAATAATATATTTATTATCTCAAATAGTTGAAGAGAAATGATGAGAATTGGAAAATTGCCCCCTTGTAACGTACCCTCAAAGTCATTTTCATGAGAAAATAAAAATTTCCATCTTATTTATAATAATGAATAATGTCTAGCTATAACATTGAATCAAAATCTTTTGGGCGAGTTTTGAGAAAATTTATTTTTTCTCAATCTGACCATTAGAAAACTACCCTTAAATTTAGTATTAGTTATTTAATTTCAAAAACCCCTCGGGGGGACCTTATAGAAACTGTAGTTACCAAGTTTTAGCCCAATCGGTAACATATTTTCGGCTCTAGCCCAATGTACAGACAGACAGCTAGACAGACAGATGGCATTGCGGAATCACATTTTTTTTTCAGGGGGCCATGAAACGTTGACATTTAGCAAAATCTCGAGTTCGATTTTTTTGACGATCACAATACTTTCTTTCCAATGTGTCGAGAGAAAGTAAAAATACGGATATGTTTGATTTGAGCACACAGAAGGTCATGTTGAGTAGGCCTACATTTAAAATTTGACCGTATTAAAGTGAATTGGCAATTATAATTGTTACAAGAATGAAATAGCCAAATATGAATATTGCTGTCAAGTTTAAAATATCAGAACTTGCATTCCCTGGTGATTTGATAGCTAAGAATTGAGGTATAGAAAATTGTGATATTAAAATCAATTCTCAATATTTAAATAAAATTAAGATCCGAAGGAAGCAAAGAATCGAAATGTACATCCTTAGTTTTTACAATCGTTTTAATGGTAGTTTGATTGTTCTATTATGGGCGCGCACTGATGGTCCCATGGTATAAAGTGTAAAGCTCACAATATTACTCATTTGAAGGGAGAAGGATTGGTCGAGATTGGAAACCTCTGTATTAGTGGTATCCAACCTGGGGTAGGAAAATACATCTTAAGGGACACGCAAATTGTAAAATAAGTTACACCTATATAGTTCTTCCTATTTTTGATGCAATTTAGTTTAAATGTAGATAATAAAATAAACATAACTTTCATCACCAACAACTTTGGGGGTACAAAGTTGAGGAGAAATTATATCGGTGGGTACGCGAAGAGAAAAGTTGGATACTACGGCCCTAGAAATAACCTAGATAACTGCTGCAATTTTGCACACTTGGGACAAAACCTAACAGAGCCGGATTTTAGTTTTTTTTGTCTGATTGAATTTATTAACCCTTAGTATAAGTATAATTGTTTAAAATCTAAATCATCGCGTATGTATCACAGTCTGATACATTTTTTGTACTTTTACACTCATTGAAAAATATGTTGAACTTTCATAAACGCCAAAAAATATATTTTGATAGTGTGATCCACATACCACTGATGTTACTTTACATTGGCGCAACACGCATTGAAGTTAAATAAGTGAGTTAATATTATTTGTTTTAGGAAAGTATCACATACATTCTAAACACACTTAATGTAGGGCTGCACGCAGCCACAACGCACTTTATTAAACCAAGAATAAGATCATTGTAACGAAAAAAAGAAAAACATTTTCATATTCTTTAAAGACTAAGCTCTATTATAAAATAGGTTAGTATTTTTATATTTACTTGCATAGATTTTCACCTATTTTCATTAAATTAAGTTAGTTATTAATTACTAAGAGTTAAGTTTTAAGTTAGCTAATAATTAAGAAGAATGTTTGTGGTTCAATAAGTTTTTGTATATAATATTGTTTATCTTGTACGTATTGTTGGAAACAAGGACTACAGCGTCTCACGTGCAATGTCAGTGAAAGAAATGCCTAGTTTTACAAGTGCTGACACAGTGGCTGCCAATCACTGTGAGTAATCACTGGTACAAATCACTGCTATTTCAAAACCAAGGTCACTGTGATCACTGATACCGTAAAATTACTGTTTTGCCTATTCCTACAGTGCTTAGGGGTTAGCATGAAAACAAATTTTGGAAGCCCCCGAACATTTATTTCCGGTGGTATGTGGCTACACGGTCCGCACCGCACCGCTAAAGTAAAGAGCAATGCTCTCTCGACGATTCATCCCCACCGGTGCGGCTTCGTGTAGCCTTTATCAAACACATAAACTAGGATGGGAAAAGTTTTTTATTTTAAAATATTTTTAACACCATGTTTTACTACGTGTTCAGGTTATACGCATACATACTAATTACGCTGATGAGTTAGGGGTGACGCAGGTTTAATTTAGAGTAAATGTCCTCGCGTTTGCGTGGAGGGGGAGAGAAAAAAACATTTTCAAATAGCTACCCTCAGTACACCCAACCGGGATTCAAACCCCATTATCCTTGTCGTGGGTGGACAGTCTATTGCGAGAGTGACGCTTTAGACCCTGCGGGCACTGAAGCTGGTGACAGGTAAAGTTGGATTAATGGTTTTCACGCCTGATTATGATAGGACTATGTGAGGGGGTATTTTTATGCATAGTGTTTACATCCATCATCTCTTGAAGTGAATATACTCCTACTCCCCTATACTCTTATAATCTCACAAGACATCTTGTGGTTCGGATTCCGCGTTAAACTGTAGGTCCTTCATTTCATCTCACAATCACCCTACCATTACACATTAGCGTAAGTGCGTATAACCCGAACGAGTAGTAAGACGCGGTGCTAATAATAATAATCTTATAATATCGTATAGTCCTACTCTTATTCTACCCTTATTAGATTAAAAGTTACCATTACTTGTGTTAAATACTAGTGCTAAGATTTCAAGAATTTTTAAATCCAGAAGATTGGTTCCTAAAGTATGGTGTGAATACCTCAGAGGTACGAGAAAAAAATAATTGAATAACGACAGAAAAAGGCTACATAGCAACAGTTAAATTCAAGAAACAAGTTAAAGGTTGTGAAATTAATTCAATGGCATGACAAGGGCTGGTGTGATTTTTCCTTTCCTATTTGATCTTGAGAAAAGCCAAGGTTTCCCCCCCTAGATAACAAGCTAGAGCACAATCAGTAAAAATGTCTGGACTCTAGGCTAAGATAAATTCAAACAGACAGCATCGCTAAAACTACTTTATGGGATTCCGGGAGTCATGAATCGTACAAGATCCATCAAACTTTTGTGATTTCTTTTTTTAACGATCACAATATTTACTTCCTTTATTTTCTATTTAACTGGCTAACGTTCTGTCTCTACGTTTTATGAAGGTGAGTTTCTTCCTCAAAACCAAGTCTTTAATATATTATGAGATTAATGTTGTTTTAATTTGTAAAATAAAATAATGGAAAATATTTGTGTTAGTAATAGTCAGAGTTGGACAACTCTCGTATGTTATTTGTGTTAGTAATAGTTAATGTTAGACGACTCTGTTATATTATTTGTGTTAGTAATAGAGTTAGAGAACTCTCGTATATTATTTGTACTTGGGGCGTTAACGTATACTTCATAAACAAACTGATTACATCAGCACATGAATTACAAACTAAATAAATTACTTTTAAAATACACAAAAGCACCAATTCAGTACTGTGAAGTAGAAACTCTCAATTTAACCATTGGTAAAAAAAAAAAAGACCATGCACCGAGGATCGAACCTGGAAGCCCTTAATTCAATATTCAGGTGCACTATTGACTGGTATAGCGACGATATTAATATAGTTTAGTCTGTCAACATAATCGAGTGGTTAGAGAGGTCTTTAACACATACTGCTGACTGCAAATTTCAAATTTTAAGTATTTGATGGTTATATGGGGTAGTTCTTCTTTACACATCTGTAAATTTAATTTTTTTACTACACAAGAAATGAATTTTGGTTGGTTTAGCCTTGTATGTGAGTTTGGGAAGATATAGGAAGTATTTTCACCCTATAGTAAAATGAGAACGTTATGCTTGTATTCAAACCTGTATTGAAAATAATTAGCATACTTTTAAAATTATTATATCCCTCCAAATTTTCTAGTGTAATAATAATAATAATAATAATAATGGCCTATTTTTATATGGTGAAGTTAAAGTGTTAGCCTTCTATTCCACTCAACCAGCGTTGAATACAGCATACAATATTACATTTATTGAAAAACAAACAAATTTTAATAGAGGAGGATTTAAATAAGTAGAAAACCATTCGCATGCTCATTCATACTCTCATTTAAAGATCAAGTAATTTCAAGAACTATGTTTAGCTTATTAGACAAGATAAATTGCGCTACCATGAGCTTAAAGGGAATTTCGGATGCCTTCAGAAATAGGAACTGTGAGAAGAGGTAGTGAGGCTTAGATGTTGAAAATATTTTGTGAAGAAATACTAATAAGTGTAGCCTTCACCTTTCATTCATTCTTAACCAACCCAGTTTATTAAAATACATAGAAATATGATCATGCCGTTTTAAGTTAAATATGTATCGAACACATGTGGTTTGTAGTTGTTCTGCTAGATCGTCTTTTAAATCATTGTATACTACGGCACATTAGTAAATGTGTGGCAGTTTTAAGCTCTGGACCAGTATAACTCACACATATTCTAGTAGAAAATTCTTCATTATTCTCAGTGTAGGGCATATTGGTACTCACATAACTAGCATAGGTGGGCCAATGGACTTAGGGATAAGACTCATCCTATCTAATTTGTCAATGACGTGAGGGTCAGGGTTCAAATAAACATTGTATTCGTCTTAATAAATCAAAACCAATGTAGATGATTGCACTATTCCTTCACGTTTATGTGGGTGCACTTTGCATATAAAATGACACCCTTTTCATCCCTATTTCAGTAGTGTAAATATGCGGATGACCCGCACGTGTAATATGACGCAGTTCTCATAAAAACATACCAGTTGTTCATGAAAGTGTGTAATACAGACTCCATTCGATTTAAAGTTCATTCCAAAGATTCTCACGGAGCAAATTGTCCCATTCCAGCGACGTGTATCTTCAATATTGGTCCACCGCAGGCTGCTGAGAAATAAGAGAAGAGAGATCTGTTAGGCGAGCGAGAAGGAATTGATTTCACTTTCAACTGTCCAGACGATTGTCCGTGACGCGTGTGCCCCGAGCACGTGCGATCAACAACAACAACACGCTAGAAGCGCCCATCAACTGTTGGCCCGTGAACTTGTCAAGGTGTGTAGATCACTGAGAGGTTGCCTTTTATTAGGAGTGGTTCTCGGGGAAATATAACAGGATACAATTAAGTTTATATAAAAAATACCCTTTTATTAAAATAGAAGCAAAATTGATAACATTTTACTATTTTAATAGTGTCTTGACTATTTATAGAATGTGACAGATGCAGAGTGCATGACCACCTGAAAGTAGATGGATTAACTTTTCTAGCTGTAAGTTAAGGCCCTTTCTATAAAAATTGGACACTAACGGTACTGCAAAATTTTGATAAAAAATGCTTTTTAAAATTTTTATTCACTGCACATTACCGCCCAGTCAGAATATCAAACATTTTCCCTAATGAAATAGGGGTAGAAATTAGAGAAAATGTGATTACATCTTCATGGAGGAAGAGTGGGAAACAGTTTTTAAAATCAGCTCAATAAACCCGAATGGATTTCAAACCCCTGACACCTCTCACCCCAGTCCTAGGTGAACCAGAATTGATGAGATTGACACTTTATTCCACGTTCTCCATCAATGACGTAACCGTAGAGAAGGTCGGAATTATTATCGACCATCCTTCAAAAGAGTCCCTAGTACTTGAAATATCACGTTACGTGCCACGGACACGGGAACGATAATTCCTGTTCCGGTTATTACTCCACTGAGGTAACTTAGGTTTCACTATGATAGCTCGTACACTTCTAAAGATTTCACACCCTTGTTTATTTGTTTGGCTAGGATGTCACTGATCCTTGGCGCAAGGGAAGAGGGGGTGTTAGGGGGGAGCTTTCACCCATCAATAATAATTAATCAAGCCAAGCTGTTGCGGTCCGCCACAAGTGAAGCGCTCGTGAAATTTCCGTACTCCTGATTTTATGCCAAGCTGTTATATCTCGGTAATAAACACTTTATAAGAAAACTAGACAAATTAGCTTCGCTTTCCTTTTTACTATCACTACGTTACGAGTATTATTAGGTTTTTCGTCACAAAGTCCTCACGCCCCCCCCTTTTTTTGAGCGTTTTAATGGCAGTATGAGCGCAATTAGTAACGTGTCACACACGACTTATAAGTGCCAACGAGACCTTTTCAATTCTTTTGAAACAATGCAATTATAATAAAAACTTAAAATATTGACTTGTTAAAAGGGTATTGAATAGTTCTGTTTATAATCCAAGCACTTTTAAATAAAATATAAATATTTCAGTTTAGAAATAGTATGAAAACTCAAAATTTATAAGAACACTTTTAAACTCCGTAATAATTTATTATTTTCAGAGTGGAATTATATTTAGTAAACTTACTTTGAAAACGATATTACTATGCACTGATGAGGGTTGTAAAATTTAAAAAGAATTTTAATATTATTTTTAAACTAAGTCATACTATCAGATTAAATTCATCCGGTGAGGCGTACCTTTAACTCTTAAGACAAACACAACACCTATAGATTAAAACCTTCAATTTACCTCTTAGAGAAGCCAAACATCCTAATTTATGATTAATTAAATGTTGGTTCTGCTGGAAACTAGTTAAAATAATAAAAAAAAATTTAAACCCGCCTCGGTGGCATAGTTGGCTAACGCGCTAGTCGTGTTGAGCTCGACTGCTGAGGACGGGGAGATCGAGGTTCGAATCTCGGTCGGGTGAACTGGGGCTGGTTTTTCCTAAATGGTTTTCCACTCTCCATCTACGCAAATGCGGGTTCACTTCCTCTAATTCAACCTTGCCAATTCCTAATCCACTAGCGTAATTAGTACTTAAAGCGTATAACCCGAACGGTTAGTAAGACGCGGTGCTAAATAATAATAATAATAATAATAATAAATAAATATTTTTTGAGGGAAATGTATGATCATGAGTAACACGATTTCATCAACACTAGTGTAGATAAGATACCTCTGGTTAATATTTTTGCTCAAAATGGTAGGCCCTGCTTTATAATAATTAGTAGACAGTTAGTTGGTCATGATCTATATAAATCATTACCTGTTAATGTGGTAGCTTTGCTTTAGATTAATTAGTAGCCGTTAGGTTGTTAGTACTCCTCAAATTTAGCTAGCATTCGGGTAGCCGGTAGGTTAGGCTGCCATTGAAATCGGTTGAGATTGAACCCTGACTAACTGAACCAATAAAGGTTCACTATTCGTATATTATCACATTCTTTCGATTCCTTTCTATTAGCGTTTCTAAACCGATATCAAATTAATAATTAATATGAATCATTGATGAAATGAATGGAAACTAAGTTTTGTGCTTTATCATTTTTATTTGATTTCTAATTATTATATTTAAATTGCACTTTCTAAATACACTAATTGTATCATCTGTAAATATTTTGAAAATTATCTTAGATGAAGGCAATACAGAAATAGTTTATATATTTGAATGAATGGAATAATGATATGAACAAATACTAAATATTAGATATGATTTAACACATTCCCGAATTGAACCAAGGCTTTCTGGACTAATCCTGAATTGAATCAAGGCTTTCTGTACTTATGGTGGGTAACGCTAAAACCTCATAGCTTCAGGAACGGGATTTTTATGAGACGACTAAACTTTATAGTGATTATTTTCTAAACAAGATAGAACGTTTCTTGAATCGGAAGATTTTACCCCTTAAAAAAAAGAGAAAAAAAAAGGCAGATACAATCCAATTTTCATAAAAAGGTCTTTTTAATATACAAAAATTATTTTTTTAGCCAAATTTGTTGGTATTTTACTATTTTGTTATTATTTCACAGGTATTAATAATATCCATCAAAAGTGATAGTTTAAGATCACATGACTCGATGGATGACTAAGTGAAAGACGATATAGTAACTTTTCTAGCTCACAGATAAGGTTCTTCCTAAGAAAATTTGGATCTAGATATTTTTATCAGAATGTGCAACATCAAAGTTAATAAAATATATATATTAATAGAAAGGATACTCAGAGGAAATGCACCCGCATTGGCGTGAAAAGGAAATAGTAAAATTACCGTGAGAAATCTCATGTTAAGAACCACTCCCAAAAAGTCCATCCGATATTTGAACCTCAACCTCCCCACAAAGGTAAATCCAGTATATGGCAAGATTGACTGACGCTATAGACCGTGCTACCACCAGTACAGGTAAAACGCCGATAAGAACTCTCAATCAATGACTATGCATCTTTTACTGTTACAATCATTTCCTATGCAGGGTTCTGTGCAAAGTTATTCATCGGCTCATCAATGTTTTAACAGACGAATTAAAACGTCTAAAATACGCCAGAGGGATAATTAAACTTTTAAGTAATTTAAGGTCATTGAATGAATAAAGGTCATAGTCCAATGTGTTCATTAATAACTGTCACCGGCCTTTGCAAAAGGAGATATCAAATTAACATTTAACCGTTTTGTCTTGAATTAATAAAAAGTACCTGAAGAGAAAACATTACCGTTTCGATATTGAGGGTGATGCCCCGAGTTAGCGATTTTCAACCTTTTTCAACTCACGGCACACTGAAAACCGGTGCTAAAATTGTTAAGGCACACCATCCGTTTTTGAAGGAGAAGTTTTATGATTAAAATACGAGTATTAAGACTGCTTTTAAAAGCACAATAGCTAAACTTCTAATAATTGTGTTAATTAAAAGAAGTTATTTATGGATTTAAAAAGATTGATTTTTATTTCTCATATTTCTTCTAGTTTCTTTTTGTTTACCCCCCAAACTCCCACGGCACACCTTTGACCCTTTGTGTTACACCGGTTTAAAAACGATGCCTTAAGTGAACAAAATGAATTTCCCCCTAAGCAGTTTTCGTACCTTGACCAAATGTAGTTTATAATTAGATTAATTACAAATTTAGTCTGAAGTTAAGTAATTTTTCTTAATATACAATGTTGCATCTATTTGTTTGAATACAAACCGACCTTTTGTCCAGGTTTTTCAGAAGGGATTCACTTTCTCCCAGACAAGATTAAGAATGAGATGTAATTATTCATAAAATTTAATCATGTCATTTGATCCTTATAACAATATTACTTTGTAATTCATCGGGAAATTACTGTTGTTATTACTCAACCCATTGTTTCAGGGCGAGATAAAAATGTTTCGGAGAGGGCAGAGGTAAATAATAAGTCTGTCTAGTTTTTGAATTAAATTTTTCTTCCATACAAAGGCCTACTATTTAAAGCTTGTAGTTAAATGTCCCAGGTTCATTTTTATTTTATGAAATATCATGTGTTTTACCGATCCTCCCATGTACGTGGAAAACCCCTTATATAATAGTATATTATTTATTATGTACCTATTTCAAAACTCTATTTAGATAATAATTTGTTTTATTTAAAATATACATACATATATAAACTGGTTTTTACCTAAATGGTTTACCTCTTTCCCTCCATGAGAATACTGAAACACTTCCTAAGACTCCATCTAGGTGACCTGGCGGTCTAGGGGTAAGGTGTCAGACTTCTGTGCTGGCGGCCGGGGTTCAATACTCGGTCCCACCACAGATTTATCTGATTACCAAACCCTTCCTTCACCTCTGACAAGACATCTTGTGAATGTGGGGAATGCCAGGCCTCCACCGTGGTTCGGATTCCACGTTAAACTGTAGGTCCTCCATTTCATCTCACAATCACCCTACCATTACACATTAGCGTAAGTGCGTATAACCCGAATGGGTAGTAAGACGCGGTGCTAATAATAATAATACTCCATCCTTTCTCATTCATAAAGATTAGCGTAGTTAGTACATATTAATTACTATGTGTGTAGCCCGAACATGAAGTAAAACGCAGTGCTAAAAAAAATAACTTTTTTTTATTAGGTCCCACTCAGTCTTAAAATGCTTTCAAGTTTTTTTTTTGTTTGTTTGTTAATATTCAAGTAAGATTGATCTTCGTATCTGATTATAATTCATATGAGAATACAGTCTCTTTAACCCTCTCCCCCCCCCTTAAAAAACATGTACGATAGTTTATGCTCGCATGTTCTGGTACGCTTCGAAACACACAAACCAATCCACCAATACCCCAAACCACCGTTTTGGCAGATAGAATTTTCAACCGACTGCTCGAAGCAGAAGAAAAAACGAACCCGAGGGGTAGGTCGGGGAAGGGGAAGTGAATAGTGGAAAAAGAAGGAGTGATGTGTACGGTGGAGGGCAGGGGGTGTAGTTGCTCAGATAGGTCTATTGTAATCTGATTGGAGAGTGCAGCCCTAGGGCTCGATTTAGATCAAATCAAATGCGCTAAGCTTGACTGCAGATTTCCACTGATTTTCCTACCAACTTTACATGTTGTGAAGTTTTCGATAAGTGACTTGTCAGACGCACTGCTCTCAAGTCTAGTTCAAATTTACTTTTACTAACAATTAAATATCCAAGAGCCATTACTCTTTTCGAATAAAATAGAATAGAATATAAGCTTAATAAACTTATTACAATCGATTAAGAAGATTGCGTGCTATTAATTTAGATTGATTCTATGTTTTTGCACAATATTCTATTTATTATAATGTTTGCGCACAATATTGAGCTATATTTATAATATTTTTGCATAATATTGGTACTTATGTATATTTGTGATATTATACTTGTACCTAGGAATATGTGACAATGTGACATGGATGTATGTTTAAATATATTTACGTGACATCAATGGATATTTTTCCATGTTGTTCCAAAAAATATGCACGATATTGAAGTAAACTTAATTTTTCAATTATATTGGTCTATATTTAAAATATGTGTTCATAATATCTAAGGATATTTTTTTTATTTTGGCTTTTATATGATAGAGGTGTTTATTTGAAATATTTTCACATGATATCGTCGGAAATTAAATTCATGGTAATTCGTGTAAGGCATTAATGTATATTTAAGCTGGTTTTGCATGGTCTTGATGTGTATTTTATAGTTTCATATAATGGTTTATGCTTTGTACACATTTTCCTGGTATTCACACATACACACACACACACACACACACACACACACACACACATACATATATATATATATATATGTCATTCTCAAAGAATTTGAAAATATCTATTGATTTTCAACCGAACAAATATTATCAAAGGGAAACTTACTAGTAGCATAATGTTGTTAGACAACAAACAACATGACAAAATTGAAGTTATGTATTTTCATCGGTTTCCTTTACGATATTTTACCTTGAAGAATGTTTCCTGAGTAAACATAATTTGTAATAAACGTAAAAGTGACACAATACAAAAAACAAAACAAACAAACAAACAGAAAAAGTAAAAATAAACTTAATCAAACTTTTTAACAACAATTAATTGGCACTTATTGTTGTTGAGAGCAGGTTTAGATTTCCTACATCGTTTGCAGGAAGTTTCAAAACAAAGGTAAACTTAAAAGGTTCTCAATATTTTTGAAACTACCCCCCCCCCCTCCATCCCCGTTTTATATAGCTCAGTTAAAAGAAAACATGTCGCTATTCTTTCAATTTCTCTTTCCTTTTATATTTGTGTGCCTTAGTATTGTTTATGTGGGATTGTTGTCGTTTTCTGTAAAGTGTAAAATAAAAATAGTAATAACAATAATAATAAAAACTAACTCGAAAACTTTCATTGTTTAGAAAGAAGTTTGCGACCGTTGTAAAAGTCACGAGAAAAAGTTTTATTGAAAAGAGTAAATATAGAAACAGTGTTACATTATTTTGTTTTCAGTTGGTAAACAAGCACAATAAATAATCACTAGTGTTTGCTTGTGGTCTATATAATTTAATAGGCCTATTGACAAAAGCTTTAGTTAAATCTCACTCGCTTGGTTTAGCTTACCCCATCTGAAATACTACTAGTCAATGCTCTCCGTTTATTTACACTAATGGGGCAGGGATTGGAGAGGTAGAATTCATATGAAGGATTCTCACATGTGCTTGGAGGAAGACTAGTAATTAATTTAATAAAAACTAGCCTCAATTTACCTAGCTGATTTCGAACTACAACCTCTCCATCACCGGTAATTCAGCGAGAATGACGCGTACGATGATGTGACCACTGATGCGGCTAATATAATAGTAGAATGTATTCCTTTACATTTTAACGAATTCGACGCATTTTAGACAATGTCTCATTGAAAATTAGGGTGGGTACCGTAAGATGGGGTAACTTTAGCCCAGTCAAGGTAACTTTAGCCCAAATTCAAAAAATGTTTATTTCTGATGTTTCTCTTTGGTATATAATCCGATTTGATTGCAATTGGTGAAAAATTGTAGGTAGCAGCACTAGTTATTGACTGAAAAAAATAATTTGTAGGTCATGCTTCTTTTACATTAATCTTTGCTTTTCATGTAAACATCTGTTCTGAGTGTTCAAAATAAAGGCTTCCAACTTTCATCTCTGCACCTCTACCTGAAAGTTTCTTAATTCTTGTAAGTACATTTTCTTATACTTACATACCACTAGTAAACGTAATTAATATGAAAAATTTAGTTTCTTTCATTTTGTCAGATCTGCTGAATGTTTTATGACTTGGGGTAACTTTGGCCCATGATTTGGGGTAACTTTAGCCCAACCTCAAATTCTTTGTTGCTTGACTCTTATTTCATAATAATGATAATAATCGGTTTTCTAATGCTATTTTATTGATTTTTGGCTAGCACTAATAGTCTTATTTATTTTTAAATGTTTTTTAATGGCTTTTTGTGAAAAAGTAACCAAAACTTTTCTTATTTTCTACAGTATCATGCCAAGAAAACCAAAAAAACTGTTGGGCACACGAGCGTACAGGAATTACACTCCAAATACATTGCAAGAATGCCTTGTAAAGGTCAGGTCTGGACAACTTACTCAACGAGTTGCTGCAGAAAGATATAACATCTCAAGATCTACAATCAAGAGTAAACTGAAAGGTCTGCACGACAAACCAGTAGGTCGCTCTCGTGTGTTTTCACCTGAAGAAGAATTAGCCTTTGTGCAGCATTTGATAAAATTATCTGACTACGGATTTCCAGTTGTTGAATCAGATTTTCGAATGATTGTAAAAAACTATCTTGATAAAAAAGGGGCTAAGGTTAGCGTGTTCTCAGGAAATTACCCTGGCTATGAATGGACAAAAGGGTTTTTGAAAAGACATCCTGATCTTTCAGTCAGAACCAGCGCTAATATTAAGAAAGTGCGTGCTAATGTTGGTGAAGCGGAACTCAACGATTACATGGACAACTTGAGTGTCGTTTTAAAGGATATTCCTCCATCTTGCATTTGGAACTATGATGAAACTAACCTGAGTGATGATCCAGGAAATAAAAAAGTCCTGTGCAAGCGAGGCAGTAAATATGTTGAAAATATTTGTAACTTTAGTAAGAGCTCTACTTCTTTAATGTTCTGTGGGAATGCCGAAGGCAGATGTCTTGCGCCATATGTTGTCTATAAGGCTGATCATTTATGGACGACTTGGACAGAAAATGGTCCACAAAATGCTCGTTATAACCGCTCTAAAAGTGGGTGGTTTGATGCAATAACTTTTGAAGACTGGTTTGAATCGCTCTTTTTACAATCGGTAAAAAATCAGGCTGGACCCTTGGTACTGATTGGTGATATTTATCATCACATATTAGCACCCGAGTCTTAGAATTATGTGAACAACATGACATCAGGTTTGTGTGTTTACCAGCTAATACAACACATCTCACACAACCTTTGGATGTCGCCTTTTTTGGGCCCATGAAAAGTTTATGGCGTGGTATCTTAACAAAGTGGAAGGAATCAAAGTCTGGGTCGAAATTCCCCACAATTCCTAAGGATGTCTTTCCTGGGTTGTTGAAGGAATTGATGAACAGACTGAAGGAAAATGAGAGAGAAAATTTAAAAGCAGGGTTCAAAAAATGTGGGATTCATCCCCTTGATAGAAACATGCTTATCAACCGTTTGCCTCAGAACCTGAATGACACGGACATAAGTTTTGTTGGAGAATCTTTTTTGGAGCAGTTGGAGAAAAAACGGTCCGAATTCCTAGGAAGTGAAGGTCCTAAGAAAAAAAAAAGAGGTGCCAGTACCAGCTGGCAAAAGTATTTGCCTTGCAGACGTCACAGAAAGCCGTGCCTCTTCGTCTAAATCTCACCCTCCGTTGAACAGAAAAAGGCTCCCATCTGATTCCTCCACTGAAGTGCTCAGTGAAAATGATCTTGATATAGAGTCTGACCAAGAAAGTGAAACGTTTTCTGACTTAGAAGAAATTTCGGATGCTGCACCTGTCATATTACCAAAATTAAAACCTGAGGATTATGCTGTCGAGGATTTTGTTCTCATTTTATTCAATGGTGGAAAGTATCCTGGAAAGATTGTCAGCATCTCAGAGGAAGGCCCTACAGTTGATTGCATGGAAAGAGGACTTAAGTTTTGGAGATGGCCTGAGAGAAAGGACTCCATGGAATATGAATGGGAAGATATTCATTGCAAAATTGATCCTCCAAAAATGGTTTCGAAGCGAAATCAGTTTGCAGTTCCAGCTCTTGATAGTTTCGTTTAGAAGCCTAGTCCTCTAATGTAGTTTTACATGTTAGTAAAGTTTTTACTTCTAAATAGTCCTCTGTTTACAGTTTAATAAGTTAATAAAGATTTCACTTCTAATTAGTCCTCTGTTGTAGCCTACAGTTTAATACGCTAATAAAGATTTCACTTCTAAATAGTCCTATATTGTCTTTTTTTTAACCAAAAAACTCACAGTTTATGACAGACCTTACACATTAACAATATATAGGCACGTTTATTGGTATTACATTAGCCCAAGGAACATATTGCCATCAAATAAGTGAAATATTACATTTGGGCTAAAGTTACCCCAAGACCTTGTAACTTTGTCCCAAAACTTCAAAAATGTATTTGAGGGTTCAAAAAAGTTTAAAAAAATTAAATAACCCACTCAAATTGTTCCTTTAATAATCAAAAACAAGAAAAAAAATATTAGGAGTAATAAAAATCAATAAGTTATTTGATATTTACTTAATAAGTAGAAAAAGATGAATTTTTGGGCCAAAGTTACCCCATCTTACGGTATTTGACGTTTTTACTTGTGATTTATAAACACACAACTCATGAATTACCTAAACCTGGGATAGAACACCAAGTAATTCTAAACAGCAGTATCTAGACATTTATTCATTGTTTAGCAGGACGAAACCATATACAAATATTAAATATTCACATTAAAATCACGTGAAATCAAACCAGGGTTCCTTGGCCCTATGGTTGAACACTCTCCCCCCCTAAGACATGAGGATGAGCCACGTTTAATTTGTGGATTTACGGTGGGGGTGCAGGGAACGTGATTTTAAGGGCAGTGTCGTTGCAGGTTTTATAGCAAAACATTTTTTGGAACAAAAAAAGTTCAAATATTGCTCCAGTAGAAACATAGTAAAATTTTCTTCACAAAATGATGAAAAGAGTTCGTTAATATCAGTCATGAGCATAGAGGCATTAGACGAGAAGATTTTGTTAATGAAGAGAAAAAGCTGTATTAAATTCCAGAACACCCTTGATATCAATTCAAGGAGAATTACATGGTTTCCTTTAGACCAAAACAAATTTTGGTATAAAAATTGCTAAAATACTACCCTTAAGTCGTGTTTCCTACACTCCCACCTTAGAGAAGAGATTCTAGTTTAAAATTTATGTTATATACCAACAAAATAATAGCATCACTTTCACACAATTTGACAAGTTGATGACGTCGTACTTTGTTGGCACCAGACTATCCTTATGTCTCCTTCCCCAACCTCAATCAGAGCCGTTGGGCTCGTGACAGCGAGTTGGCGCCACTGACACATCGTGCCAAACAAATTGGCAGTCCCACAATGGATGCCAACGGGAGTCAAACCAGTATTGCATGGAGATAAACACTCACTAGACACGTCTGAAATGTTAGTTATTTGCTCCTCTTGTGTGTATGTGTACATGAGATTGAACATATTCCCTCCGCCGCCCCCATTCCCCCTTCAGTAGAATGGCAAGGCAGATAATAACACATCCTACACAATGCTAGTCTATATCCTAGGGGTAGCTAAAAAAACATGTTATGTAACGTAACAGACATTTAAATACTATCTAACACTGAGTTGGTTTGATAGCTGTCAAAGTTATCGACACGTGTATTGCTAGATTTGGATTCGTCGAATAGAAGCACCGTCGAAAATCTTCAGAGCTGATATAAAAAAAATATGACGTTAATAAAACTAAACGTAACCCTATTTGTTTTATTTTACATGTAGATATTGGAATATAAAATTAGTTGGGGGGTTTTCACCGTACCTTTTAAGATTATATGCCATTAAATTAGTATTTTTCAATGTTGTTTAACTAAAATGTGCTAAAACATTGAAATGACTAAGCAATATTTTTTATTGTATTGATATTAATTTTATTCTAACACTTAGCAATTCCAAGTCCCAAGCTATTAATGCATGGGATTTATTAACAATAAACCAATAAGAAACACCCTTCTTCAAACTTCTAATCGATTTCAGTCTGAAATCTCAAACCTGTCTCGAGGATGCAGGGAACGCGAGAAAAGGTAAGGGTTTTTGCACTTCTTACGACAAAATATTTTGTTTGTAAAAATAAATCAAATACTGCTTTTATACATACATAGAGTTTAGTTTTATTCACATGTTGACCTCAATAGTGGTTTAATATCTGTCAAGGGTGGCCTGGATTTTCATGAATACTTTTTACTTTCATCTAAAAAGGTTTTTAGATAAGGCCACTATGCAATGTACATAACAGATATTCAACAACTGTTGATATCAATGTGCGAAGGAAATTAAACTTTATATTTGTATAGAAGCAATATTTGATTTATTTTGACCAAAATAATGTTTAGCCAAAGAAACGGAAAAAAAAACGAAAAAAAAACACTGACCTTTTCTCGCATTATCTGCATCCACGCCTTAAATTTAAATATTTTCTCTGGTAGCTCGAAATTTTTAAACAAGTGCTTAACGAATACATTAGCGGGTCACTATTGTGATAATAGATTAATGTAAATATGTATTTAATTTTTTTTAGATAAAATAAATAGCCAACTTTGTGGTCTAGTGATCCAAGTTCATGGTTACAAATACAGAGGTTCAAGGTTCGATCCCAGGCACTTCTAGATTTGTATGTGAATCAGTGGTTCAGGAATATCGTCAAACTTAGCCTCGTGAGGACAATTGAGTAGCTACTTGAATAAAGGATAAGCGGCTCCAGTCTATAAAACTGAAACTAACGGCCGGAGGATTCATTGTGCTGACTACATGACACTCTATCCGAAAATGTTGAAACTATTTTTGCCAACTTAAGGCAACCACTCGGTCAGTATAGCTTACTTGTGAGTTGACGCCATGAAGTTTTTAAATTAAATAATTTAATTAAACTATGTAATTTAAAAAATATTCGCCTATAAGGTAAAGACGATAGTATACCTAGACTAGTGTTATTTAATTTATTTAATTTATTTAATTTAACACCGTGTCTTAATATCAGATCGAGCTATACGCCTATGTAATAATTACAATTATGGGTTAGGGATTAGGAAGGCTCAATATAGAGGAATGCACTTAAATTTGCATGGAGGGAGAGTGGAAAACCATTTAGGGAAAACCAGCCTCAGTGCACCCGACTGGGATTGAACCCCAATCTCCCCGTATTCGGAAGTCTAGTCCAACACGAGAGTAGTGCGTTAGACTACGTGGCCACCAAAGCCGGTACATCAGTATTAACATATTTCTAAGAAAAAGGATCGTGTTAACATAACGAGCTGTTTAATACTCGTTTTTATAAAAAAAATCTTGACCAACATTTTAAAACCTAATTCCACAAAACAAAACATTATGCAAGGTTTACGTGGTCAGCCAAAATCGGTGTCAACTTAAGATGATGAAAGATTTGATTATTTATCAAGCCGATTATCTAGATATAATTTTCTAATGTGTTTGTGTGTGTCCTTCCACACACTCCAGAAGAATCTAGAATTCTAGATGTCCTAGAAAGTTGAAACTGTGCTAAATTATACAATATACCATGATGCAGAACCTAAAGATACAGCTTTTTTTGTATGCATTTTTTTAAAAGCCTTTCACGAAAAAAAGAGTAGACTGAGGGGCTTTCATTTTTCAGCTTATATTAAAAATATAAGCGGGATCCTATTTATACAAGTTTAGTTCACCTGCTTCCGACAGTCTTATATACTAGTAAGTAATTTACTCATAGAAAAAGTTTATTTGTGTTGAATTTAGGTACAGTTTTTATATTATTATTATTATTATTATTATTATTATTATTATTAAAGAAATAGTAACTACACAATTGTTAGAGTTGTTTAGGAACTACATATTACATCGAACTACACCACATAGAGCTTTGATTTAAATCACGGCTTCCGCAAATACTTATAAATGAAACTGAAAGTGAGCAGGCTACTAATGGCTCTGAAAAAAATAATTGTTTGATAACGTAAGAACCAATCTACCCATGTTTTAGAATATGATAATGTTGGAGGTTCCCAGGGGTCAAGCTAGCAGTGATTAATAATTTGCTAATGTTGAATGTTAGATGGGTTAAGCTACCAGTAGTTCAAAATTTGCTAATGTTGAATTTTAGAGGGGCTAAGCTACCAGAAGTTCATAATATGCTAATGATGAATGTTAGAGGGGCTAATCTACCAGTAGTTCAAAATTTGCTAATGTTAAATGTTAGATGGGTTAAGCTACCAGTAGTTCAAAATTTGCTAATGTTGAATGTTAGAAGGGCTAAGCTACCCGTAGCTCATAATATGTTAATGTTGAATGTTAGATGGGCTAATCTACCAGTAGTTCATAATTTGCTAATGTTGAATGTTAGATGGGCTAATCTACCAGTAAGTTCATAATTTGCTAATGTTGAATGTTAGAGGGGTTAAGCTACCAGAAGTTCATAATTTGCTAATGATGAATGTTAGAAGGGCTAATCTACCAGAAGTTCATAATATGCTAATGTTGAATGTTAGATGGGCAAATCTACCAGTAATTAATAAAATGGTAATGTTTGAGGGGCTAACCTACCATAAGTTCATAATTTGCTAATGTTGAATGTTAGATGGGCAAATCTACCAGTAGTTCATAATTTGCTAATGTTGGATGCTTTTTCGTTGACATCTAACTATAGCTTGGGGGCAGGATCAAAAAATAAGTGACGGTCCAAATTTAGCCCAGTCTGAAAGTGCTAGATCTTAAGTAACAGTCTTGATATTCCTTACCTCCAACTCTCGGCGGCCGAGCACTCCCTCTCCTAGCGATAACGGCTCTTCTGCTGCTTACCCATACACAAAACGCAAAAGATTTGCTATCATACCACTGCTTACCCTTTCATAACATTAGCGTATGTGGAAGCAAGCGAATGCTTGTACAATTTAATGTAGTGTGAATTTATTAGTAAGGAATCTTTTAAAATTGAAAGCTCATATGTTAGTGGCACAAGGCGTATCAAGTATGTTATTCGCAAATTTTGAAAATTGACGCCTGGACACGGGAATTGAGTCCAGGACCCCTGGTTTTATCACGCCAAAGCTCTACCACTGAGCTGCCAAGGATTCGTCCCAGGCTCAGGGTCATTCTTCACTAATAGTTCTAGACAGATTCTGTGATGCAGTAATGGCACGCTAAGCCGAGAGTCTCGGATTCATTTCCCGTGTTCAGGTATAATTTTTCAAAATTTGGTGAATAAGAGTATATGTTTACTAACAGATAATAACACTTTCTGACTCAAAGTATATAATTACAAGGCACGTATAGCAATATAGTATTATATTTATATTTTTCGTAGGTGACAGTACCGGAAAAGGGTTCCCAACACAATGCTATTGCATGGGTAAGAAGGTAGTTTATACAATATTAGTTAATTTTGTTTGTCATCTCGTCTTACTACCTGATCAGGTTATACGTATATATGCTAATTACTTTAATGGGGTAGGGCTGAGGAATAAATAATTTTAGGGGTAATCTACCTTCATTTGCATGGAAGGAGACTGGAAAACAATTTAGGGGAAAAAAACACACTCAGTAGACCCGACCGGGATAAGAACCCAAATCTCCCCATAATCAGCAATTCAGTTCAACACGAGAGAGACGCCTAAGACTGTTCGGCCACTGAAGCGGCTAGCATGAGTTAGAAAAGAACGAGCTTTTAATCCCAGAAAACGACTCCCGGCTCCATTTGAAGCATGGCAATAAAACGGGCTTTCAATTGATACATTCCGCCACACAAGCCTGTACGATACATTGCCTAAGCATGATACAAAAAGGGGAATTTTCTGTTTTCGCCAAGGATTATGAAGGTTATGGCCAAAAAACAGAACAATGGTTTTTACTCCATATTGGCCCACAAGTCATGGTCAAGTGGTTAGGGAGGTGTATTACAGTTCTATGGAATCGTGGTTTGATCCCGGTCCACCCCTGGTATATATTTATGGATGTACTATATGAGTATGTGTTTTTTTTACGATCTCCTCATCTTACTACCCATTTTGGCTATCCACATATTAAAACCGATATTGTTGATATAAGTAGGCTAGAATTTATAATACGTGTACCCACATTTTGTAAGAGAGGGAAAGAGGCAAACTATTTAGGGAAACACTTCAGTATTCCCAGATAGGTTCCAAACCCTGGGCTAACCTGACAAGACAAGACTGACGCCTCTATTCGTGTTCTCAGAAATGTTGGTAGTTTATAATAGAAAATTTGTTAGTTACAGAATAACTTTGTGTTGATATAATTAACTTTAATTATATAGTATAATAAATAAGACATATTTATACCGAAGCTCCTCTTGTTGTCCTGTGTTGGACAGTGGCAAATTTCCACGAACGAGACTGTACATAATTCATAGAACGATGAAGCTGTCACGACAGTCTACTTGTAGTAGCAACTCTTCTTGTACAACAGCCGTGTTTTCTGACCTCTGAATAGGCGGTAGAGCTGGTTGGAGATAACCCCTTTAACCCCTCCTACACCCCCCGCTCGGATGGAATGAGAACATCGATAAATTCTCGGAACTCTTGTATTCAGTCTATTGATTAGCCAAATCAACTCTAGAATGTATACCTTCAAAACGGGGAGTGAGATTACTTTAAAAAAAATCCTGGTGAAGTATTCGTCATGACAAACAACAATTACCCAGCTTGGTTCCATCACACTCAATTATCCAATCGATTTCAAGCGAAAGAAAGAGAATTAGAAATGAGAATACACTAGAAAAAAACAACACACAATGATACCTTCCTTTTGTAAAGGGGAGACTTACCGAAAAGATGAGACACGTCGATGGTTTTCTCGACTGACCCAATACTTTTCCACGAATTGTTTGTTATTTTAAACTACGACGTTTTGAAAATCTAAACATGACTGGAGGTAGTTGAGAATAATTGTGAAACAGGGGAAGTAAATACTATTACAAGTTCTTTCAAAGCTTTTTGTGAAATGATTATAAACATAACTTTTTCTACATCTAAAGCTGCGTCCAGACTAGCGAGCTGAGCCTCGAGCCGAACCACGTCGCGAGCCGAACCTCAACATTACACGCCATATTTTTCTTCATAAAGTTATATACTTAGTTGGATGACACACGCAGGTAAAAATTAAACTGGCTGCCGTGGCATAATTTATTTACACCTTGCAGCAAAAAAAAAAAAAAAAAGANAAAGACAGGACAGACGATGGTTGCAAACTCAAACGTTCTTTAAGGTGAGCGGAATATTGTGGAAATAGTTTACTCCCCCAACTTGAATTTCCAGAAATTAGTGGTC
Source organism: Timema poppense (assembly GCA_902141375.1). Taxonomy (NCBI): domain Eukaryota; kingdom Metazoa; phylum Arthropoda; class Insecta; order Phasmatodea; family Timematidae; genus Timema; species Timema poppense. Next base: position 120,397 of record CABFOV010000852.1, read on the forward strand.
AATACAAAAACTTAAGTCAAAGGTCACCACGTGTTTAAGCATATTATTATTTTGGTTGAGTAAAAAGTACAAAAAAAAGTTCACGTTTAAGAGAATACACAAGTGTGCGGGAAAGAACCGCAATAATATCTATAGGTTTCTTAACAACCGGTGACTCTTATAACAGTCTGCAATACCTATATAAGGTGTCTAAATAGAGAATATATATATATATTCTGAACAGAGAATATATACTTTTTTATATAATTAATAGGTATATAATAATTAATCTTATGGGGTAGAAATGAGAAAGAAACCATTTTAGAGGTAATCTACCCGCATTTGCATGGAAAGAGAGCTGGAAACTATATAGGAAATACCACCCCCAACAGACCCAAGCGGGATTCGAACCCCGATCTCCCCACCTTGAGCACGCCAGTCTAACACGAAATGTATGCGTTAGACCACTACGCCACTGAAGCAAGCTGAGACATATTTACATACAAAATCTACCTAGGGTGACAGACTATTCTTTGTTCACCCCTCTCTCCCCAGAGGCAGTTTCAAACTAATTTTAAGTGTGAACACAAACTTTCAAAGAAAAAGTATTACCATCGTTGTACAGTTTACAATACGCGAGTAGTAATATATGTGTAAATATTGTTTTTAATTTTTAAAGATTAAATTAAGTTTTAATAAACTCCATCAGCCTATTATAAAACAAGTTTTCGGTTAATATTTAATTTGTCGATTCCAAAAATATTCAAACAACACTTCAAGATGTTGTAAAATTTAAAACAAGCAAATGCTAAGCTAATATTTCAAGCGAAATAATAATTTAAAGTTGGAAGCGGTTCGGCTCGCAGCGCCGTTCAGTAAGTTTTTATCCGAGCCTCGTAACATCCTTTGATGTTCTTTGAAACTTGACTGGGTTGCATTCTGACTAACCCATTTATCCAACGTTAACGAGGCTCGGCTCGGCTCTAGGCTAGACTCGCTAGTACAGACGCTGCTTTATACCCCATCCCTGGCCTATCCACATATTTATACTAGTGGGGTTGGGATGAGAAAGGAAGAAATTTAGCGGAAATGTACTCAAAATTTTGTGGAGGAAGAATGGAAAATAATTTAGGTAAAAACTGTTACAATACACTCGTCACTGGCGAAGTAAATAAGTACTCTCTATACATCTGCTTTCCGGTGTGGGTTTCCAAAAGTAAAAAAACAAAAATATTTTCAAAACAAAATGTAACATACATAAATAAAAGAGTTTCAAATTATGTAGGCAATAATTTAAAAAGACACGTTATAAAAAGGTATTTTGAACGATCCCAGTTTGCCGCACTTACAAAAGTACGCCATCCATCCCTATCTCGAGCTAGTTCTATCCAGTCCACCTCATTACACCCTATCTATTACAGGTCCATTTAATATTAACTACCCATCTGCGTCTATGTCTTCCCAATGGTCTCTTCCCATTGGGTTTACCAGTCAAGAACCTGAACACGTTTATTGATTCTTACATTCGTTAATACAAATCGGGTGTGCGACTTTTTCTATAATTTATTTAAAAACTCGTTGAGATTGGACAGGTTATGGGGCAGGAGCTTACTGATATACAATATACAGTAGGCACAGTTTAAGTATGAAAAGATAATTATGGATAGCCAGAGGAATTAGAAAAGTTTTAGTCTGGAAAGGGGATGAAAAACCCAACCCTAAACCAGTCGAATGGAAGAGAGGACGCTATGTGTATTTATAGGATTGATACTTTTTTCCTCACATGAGGTAAACTTAAATCCTGCCAGTCTATGGTAGTAATTGTTGTAAGGCATTTATTTTAAAATTCATAAATTGCTCATAATCATCATCATAACCATCATCAACTGTTTCCAGCCTGTATACGGGTTAGTTTAGTAAAATACTTTTATCTTATTATTTTCTTCCACCATTCTTATCCTCTCACTTGCACACTTGCATTTTATCTGAGCCTACCATCTCTTTTTTTTGTCTCTGGCGGTATTTTTCCTACATACTCATATTTCATCTCCATCCTTCTATTTGGGATTATTTCTTCTTCTATCCTCATTGCATGACCATACCATCTCAACCTTGCTTCCTATATTATCTCATGTACTCCCTGAACTCTCCCCCCTCCCAACTATTACCAGAACAGCTTAATTCCTTATCCTGTTTATCTTAGTGACAGATAACATAATCCACAAAATCTTCGTTCCCGTTACTTACACTTTCCTAGTCTCTTTTACATCATAAAAATATACAAACTTTTTTAATTCAAAATAATTGACGCAAGTTTATATATATGAGTGTGTGTGCCTAAATTCATGCAAACTAAATCGGTGGGTGCGTAGGCTAATAAGTCAACCTCACAGGATCTCGTTCCCCTAGTAACGTGGAGAACGGGATTCATATACCAGCTGGGTGTACTTAGGGCGATTATTCCTAAAAGGTTTTTCCTATATTCCCGCACGAAAATATCTTTTAAATCCTACTGCCCTAATCCTTACTCTGATAGCGATAATATTGCAATAGCCTGGACGGGTGGTAAGTCATGATATACACAATAACAATACCATGCAGTCCGTGTTACAAATGCCCCCACTAGATTGGAAGGAGTTTCTCCAGTAAACTCGTCTGTCTGGAGGGCGCCAGTGATCTGACACAGAGCTGCAACACAAATTGAGAGAGAAAGTCCATCCGAAGACGCGGAAGATCTCCGCCTTGGACTCCCACGGGTTCACCAGCAACTTTGAGAAAGAACTAGACCTGGCGACCTGTTCATCATTCGCGACGCCTTGTTGCTCGATGGAGTTACGATACGGCCAGATTTCACGGTGGTGGGGGACACGCCTCGGTGTTCCCATTTGTTTGTAAGCAGAGTTTAAAGACCAGATATTAGGAACTATTTAAGTTAATAAAACGTAAAAGGAACGCTAATATTTAAAAGTTTTATTACATACTCCACGTCTTACTACACGTCTAGGCTGTACACATATTCACACTAATATGGAAAAAGATGAGAAAGGTAGAATTTATCGGTATTTACGTGTAGATAGAGCTATAAACCATTTAGAAAAAAACTACTTACACTACCCAGCCGGAATAACAACCCCAAGCTACCCATTGATAACAAAATAAACTATATTAGGGTGAAACCTTAATCCACTTGCCCAATGATTGGGGTATTTCAAGGTTTGTTTTTGTCAAAACGTTTCATTACCCGTTCGAATTATTTGCATATGAACTATTAATGCTAATATGTTCAAAATTAGGAAGGTTGAATTTATAGAAAATGTACCCACATTTTCGTGAAAGTAGAGTGAAAAGCAACCCTCAATACACACAACAAGGATTCAAATCCTGATCTCCCCATCATCGGGAGTACAGTCTATGATGAGAGTGTTGCCTAGACTTAAGCTTAGACCATTAGATTACAAAAAAAGGGATATTTTAAGTTCATAGGTCTTTATATATTAGTGCATTCACCACTAGCAATAATGGTGACTTATTCTAAAAAAACAAAGATTAGAAATCTAACATAAAGTAACTGCAACCACATTAGTATTAAGTGAGAATAAAAATTCCAGACATAGATCACACGTAATAAATCCCCCCTTGTACTCTTGAAAGAATTTGAACCTTGACTCCTCTTCAACAGTGATATAGTCCCCCTCAGTGACCGCGTGATCTAACCCGTCACTCTCGTAATAGACTAGACTGCCAATGACGGGGAGATTGAGGTTCGAGACTCAGTCAGGTATACTGAGGATGTTTTCCCCAAAATAGCTTTGCACTCTCCTTTCACACAAATACGGCTACACTTCCTCTAAATATATACTTTCTAATCCCTAAAACGATAACCGTAATTAGTACATAAGCGTATAGCTTGAACGAGTAGTAAGATGCAGTGCTAAAATAAACCTTGGTCTATTTTGACGCAAATCTGACGCCTAAGACCATTTGTGAGCCGATGCAGGTCTCAATGTGATGTGCCAATCTGTGAATACCTAATTTAAACTAAGAAACTATTTACCCTTAAATATATGTTAAACGAAAAACTTCCAACCCTTTTCTTAAAATTTTCCTAGAGCTTTGAAAACCTTTCTTTATAGAGATCTAAACCTATTTTCTCTTGAATCTACTAATCTTAAATTACTCTTCTTCGTATCCGGGCGAAAAAATCATCTAAGTTAACTTGATTATTTATCTAAATTACTAAATTTGTTGTGAAGCCCAGATACATATATTTTGTTCCGTAATTTTGTGCAAATCTATAGATTTTTTAAGAGACCTCATCCATTCTTTATAACTTCGGGAGCCCTGCCATTATTTTATTGTCATATTAGGGATTTAACTTATAAACATGCCAAAGAGGCTGAAAATTTGCATGTTTATTTTATCAATATATTCATCGCTGTTACAAGATATGAAAAAAACCTTATATATAATGTTGTAATAATAATATTTAGCACCGCGTCTTACTACCCGTTCGGGTTATACGCTTATAATGTTGTAAAAGGGAAACTAGTAAATATTATGATTTCAATTTCAAATTCCTTTACTCTGATATATTATATGATACTAAATATGTTAACATAATTGTAATATAACGGTAGATAAACTAACTAAAATAACGTCCATAAATTCACCGATTAAAGTAAATTATATATATAGATTTTAGAGAGTGTGGGCAGCAGGGCCAAGACTTTTGGTGGGCTGCTACAAGCTCGTGGGCCGTATTTTATTCAACTTTTGTCTAAAGCAGTGGTTCTCGAACTTTTCCAAACTAAGGTACAGAAAATCTTTATTTTAATATGAAGACCGGTAAAGTACAGGAATTGGGGAACAGGCCTTGTGATCTTTTTATAGTAAGTTTATTTTTGGTTAAGATTATGTTATATAAATTATTTGAATAACAATTACTAATAAAAATGTTAGCAGGCCTTTTGGTGCGTATAATTTTGTAATTACTGTGACCTGTGTGAAATAGTTATAATATTTTTTAATTCGATCAACTGATCAATCTCTATAAGTTTTTTGGGTGAAAAACTTAGATATTTTTTAAAGAAACATTCTACACAAAGGTATTGTGGCACACATACTAATTAAAGTTAAGAAAAAACTTTCAAGAAGAACTGTGAGGGCTAAAAGTTATAATCCAACAAAATGGTAATGCATGGTCAGTGAATATGGAGGGGTAGGGGTTCGAATGCTGGTCTGATGGGTGGATTTATCACTGTTGTTTATAGAATCATTTTTTCTCTGATAATGCAGATGCACACACTAAAAATAACCTCTACTGTGCTTACTCCCTGGACTAAGCTTTTAGTAATCACGGTGTTAAACGTAATAATACCAATACAAAAATAGTAATGAAAGTGATCTATAGCATAGCCTTCTAAATGCACGTTCATATCAGTACACAACTTGATAAAATACCTAGGCACACACTAATTTCATTTTTCATTTAATTTATTTGAGGTATTTAACGTACACTTTCTGAACCAACTTATTATATCGCCACACAAGAATATCTATGAGCGAGAGTGAAAACGCCTACCAATCAATTTTACTGGGAAAAGTATTTTACCGTAACTTCCAGGGTTCTCTTACACGCCACAATCGACATGGGATCGACGAATTTACTTCCCCTCCCAAGGAAGTTGTGCTACGGATTTCTATCGTTCAAGAAAAATCTGTCAGCCCTGGCTAGTTATGAACCCACGCACATTGGGCTCTGAGGTGAGCACTTAGCTCCCAAGGCCACCGAAGTCGACCATAAATTGGTTAACACATTAAATCTTAGGTCAGTATAATGGTACCAACTCAGATATTAAATTATTTTAGGCCTCACCTCGAATCAAACAAAGGTTTCCGTGATCTGTAGATTACATTAATTTCTACTCATCCATAACGAAGAGGGAAATTTACATTTTACATTGAGCTACAAATGTTTGGAACTTTTAAATAGTAGTTTAATACTAAATTACTTCCTATTCACACTTATAAGTGAGAGTAGCAATACAATTTTTTATTATATTTTTTGTCTTGACTCAATATTCTTAAACTTTCGGCTGCAGTACAGGCAAACAGAGACAGAGGTAATCATAAGACCTTATTTCAGGGGGGAGAGGGAGCGGGGTGTACTGGGGGCATATGGATAGTCAAGATCCATAAAAATATCGAGGTAGATTTTTTATGATTATATCACTTTATTAAATAAAAAAAATATTCATTTTGAATTTGTAGACCAATCCACTATCAAGATTCCTAAAATATAATGTTTGTATGAGTGTACTACACGTGTGTAAACAACGCTGACATCTTTACAACTGGGTGTAGATCTACGACGCAACAGGTGGTATGAGAATATTGGGGATGGCAGGACGAATTAGATGCACGCCAATCAATGGTGAGGAAAAATGACTACTAGTTACTATTCCCCAACATACCACTCACTTTGTAACAGAATGTTACCGGATCACGTAGGCCCTATACAAAAATTACGTCTCACAAATGGTTATTATATTATCAAAATAAACAATGACACGCCATATTGCTGCTAACAATACTTTTCTTGTCACTATTGTCATTGTATCATGTAGAGAGTAAATGTATGCAATTGGATAATTATCTAAAAAGGAACCCTTCCTTCACCTCTGACAAGATGTGTATTAATCACAACTTGTGAATGTGAAGAATGTCAGGCTTCCATCGTGGTTCGGATTCCACGTTAAACTGTAGGTCCTTCATTTCATTTCACAATCACCCTACCATTACACACTAGCGTAAGTGCGTATAACCCGAACGAGTAGTAAGACGCGGTACTACTACTAATAATAATATTTAATAAGGAACATAATTCTAGTAAAAATAGGCGTCTGTATTAGGTTAGCAAAGCTTTAATCATCCGAATTATTGTCAAATCCCAATAAAAAGATCCCTTAAGAGCAACCAACATTGACAGAAGGCTATCTATAAACTGTTAGCATTGACACTATCTCTCAAATATAACATTCGCAAAATGTGTCAGTTAGAGTGTAGATACATTCATTCAAGTAGTTCTAATAATTTCTTATGACTAGTAGCGTTGGTACCGTTGAAAAATATACCAGTCTCGTCTTATATGGGGTTAGTCGGGGACTGAGAGGCTGAAGTCCAAATCCTGTGCAGGAGTACTAAAGTGTTTTTTTTATAAATGGTTTTCTATTCTCCCTCCATGAAAGTGCGGGTGTATTCCTTAAGAGTTATAGTTTCCTTATACATACCCTAGGGATAGCCCGGATGGGTTATAAGACGTGGAGACAAGGAGGTAGCAGGCGTGATTCTGATACTTCAATTTCTGTTTTAGTTACCCTGTGTTAATTTTTATAAATTAAAACATGGAAAGGCCATGCATTCATTTATGCTCTTACCCTGCAAAGAGAAAGTATTCCCTTGTTCAAGTTGTTAGGATGGCTGACTACCAGTTTTGATTATCTTGGTTGGAATAATAGTTAGATGTAAATTAATTTAATATTCGCATTTGGGTTTCCTAGTTCCTTTTAATGTGCGCCGCCTCTTAGTATCTGTTTGGTGTATCTGCGTATTTAAAATAATGGAATAAGGATTAGGAATGCAATATTTAGAGGAAGTGTGCTTTCATTTGTCCAGGGAGGGATTAGAAAATCTCCACTTTATTGCATCCAGACAGGGTTTGAACCTTGACCTATCCGTAACATATTCAGGCGAGACTGACGCCTTAGTCAGTGTTCCCACGGATGAAAGTTTTATCATATTAATGAGCTATTTACATTACTGCCGTTGGAGTATGATGTTTTATGTTGGTTGTCCTAGGTTTGATTAGTTTGTAAAAGGCGTGTTTTCTAATATATTTCTGTGTTGATAAATTGAGATTAAATGCATAAAATAATGTGTTTGTTGTGGGAACAATACGACATAACTAGGAACTCTGATTAGTGGCAAATTAATTATTAGAATTCCTTAAATAAATAGCTATGTTTTGATATAAGAGTCGGTACATACAATTTTTTTTTTGTTATAAATAGTGACAAAATCAACTATTATTTAAATGATTTGCTGTAACCAATATAAAAATCACAGCTAAACAAATCAAAGATAGGAGGCCAAAAAGATAAAATTTAATTTGTTTAAAGATTTTTATTTTCCATAATTTTTGTATATTTAATATTTGCCCTTTCTCAGACCATATATCTTACCCTGATTCTTTAGTTCTTGAAATTAAATTTACCATAATGGGGTAACCTTTTAGTTATTGGAGTGTCGTCATCTTTAAATAATATTTAAATAAACAAAATTGATAAAAATTCTGATTTAAAAGGTCAAGTAGTCATATTGGTGAAAAGCCTTAAGGGCACCCTACACGATCAGTAATACTGTCAGTATTATCGAGTCAGTAACTCCGTCAGTATTCTCAAATGCAACGATAACGATAGCATGACCCTACACGGTCAGTATTAATGACAGTAATACGGACCGAACTTATACAAACTCAAGTTGGAAACAACTCAGTGGAGGTCTAACTCGATTAGGAAAACATTATTATTTCTTGAAAAAAAGTCAATGTTTTTACACTTCTTAAAAATGAATAACATGGAAAAAGCGTGTTTAGCCAACATATTATGTCTAAGTACGAAGAAGACTGTGAGACGTAAGCGTTGGGTGAAGGAGTGGCTAAAAAAAACGTGATAAATACTCACATATAAATTTATTAAGTGAGATACAACTTACCCATTCTAGTGATTACCAGAATTACTTTAGGATGAGTTCATAAACTTTCAACATTTTAGCAGACAAGATGAAGCCCTTTTTAGAGAGAAATAATACGAATATGAGAAATTGTATCTCTGTCGAAGAGAGATTAGCGTTGACCTTAAGATAACTAGCAACAGGAAGACATTTTGAAGATTTAAAATTTTCAGTAATAATGTCAACATCGTCAATCAGCTATGCAGTCCTGGAAACATGTGAAGTGCTAATAAAAGTTCTGCAAAACTACATAAATGATAGGCAGATGAATAAAACATTGCTTGTATAATATTTAACATAGATTTAATCAAAATTAATATACATGTATTTAATTACTATTAAGGTTGTTCAATATGGTATTTTTAAATTACAATTACAAAATAGTATTAACAGATAATGAAGAAAATAAAGACTTTAAATTATGCTCTTAATTTGAGGGCTGACAATTACTTAACTGTGTTTCACTAGGATTAGGCTGACAGTATAGTGGCTCGTGATGATAAGGAGAGGGTGTGTTATTGTAAGAAGGAATTTGACTTGTCATATTTGTAGACTCTGAAGTAGATGAATAATAAATGCTTGGACTTGTTCATTGAAAACTTTCATTTATTTTTACTGAGTCCTTGTGTAGCGTTCATAATTGAGCTTCAAATAAAACATCATTAATCGCCTTCTCTGCGAACAATCGTTGCCTATGATGAACATCTTTTAATTTCTTTGCCACACTTTGGCAATGTCTAAATACTCATCATTGACATTTCCTTCTTTTGATGAATTCGCCAAATACTTACACGCGAGGCTGAGTAGCTAATTTTGTTTGGCTGTAGGGCCTTGTGTCTTTTGCTTCTTAGCCGGCTGTTGTGAAAGTAGGCCTACAATCGAGCTTGATGACGCAGCCATTGGTCTTGGGGTGGTGACCACTGTTGTTGTTTGTGGTAATGGTGACCCACAGTAGTCCTCAGAATGCTGTTCTACCTGGTTAGCGTCCGTGCATTCAGCTTGTGGTGCCTGGAAATGAAGGATTCAATCAAATTAAAAAATTAGGCATTAATACGCACGCATAATGTATTACCATATTCGTAAATTATCCATACTATCTTATTATTCTGTTTCGAACAAGAAGTCATGAGTGGATTCAAATCACAAATGATTTTGGAACGAAAGACCAATAATATTGGAGCTTGGTAAAACAAACAAACTCAGGTACACATTTCTAAAACTAGCTTACCTCCTTTGTGGCAACCACTTGCATGGTTACATTAGCTGGAAGTTCACACGAGCCAAGAAATTGTAGGGTGTTGAATACCCAACATGTCGGTCGGTAAATCTCCTCAGATCCAGCGCCAGAGCGTTTTGACGCTATAAATTCTTTTTATCTCTTTGTGGTAGTTGGATCTCAAAGTATTTATCTTTTTCCTAACATATTCCTTGGTAGCGTCCGGCTTAATTTTCTGATAGCACTCTAAAATTTTTAACAGTGCCGAATTGCGCTTGTGTTTATTCATATAATCAGGACGACGAGTGTCCCTAAGTTCCGGGAGTGTTTCATATAATTCTATAAAGTTTTGTAATAAATCACGGTCATGATCTTTGGCATATTTAACACCTAATAATATTGTTTCTTCAACTGCACTGTCATCTTCATCGTTGCAGAGAGTAACGCCTTCAGAAACCTCCTCCATCGTTCGTGCTTTTACTAATACTGATGGAAAAACTGACAGTAATACTGATGCAAGCTCTCGCGCGTGGTATTACTGTCAATATCCCCCACCACTCAGCGATACTGATGGTTTTACTTCAAGAAATCTAGATATTCATCAGTACTTCTCATCATTCCATCAGTATTCACCCTACACGGTCAGTAATACTGTCACTATTTCTTAATACTGACAGTATTACTGATCGTGTAGGGTGCCCTTTAGAAGCGTTCATCATAACAGGCCCAACTCGGCTCCCGGCTCGCATATGCATTTGTAGTGTGCGCGTGCGAGATATGTGAGTAAAAGGGAAAAGATAAGACCAACAATATGCCAGAAATGTGTGCGCTATATTCGTATTTGAATGATTACTCAATATTTTCCACGGTGACGATGGGGGACAGAGCAACAAATTATTATTATTAGCACCGAGTCTTACTACCCATTCGGTTTATACGCACGCACTTACGCTATGTGTAATGGTAGGATAATTGTGAGATGGAATGGAGGACCTACAGTTTAACGTGGGATCCGAACCATGGTGGAGGCCTGGCATTCCACACATTCACAAGTTGTAATTAATGCACAACAGAGCAACCAAGTTTCTTGTTAATATCTACATTATGTCTCTGTTGTTACAGAATGAAGATTTGTGCACGATGCTTAGCTGTGAAGCCATTCTAAAATGATCAACAGCGACCTTTTCAATGTACCATAGTTTTTATCCAAATATCATTTAATATTTCAAACCCGCCTCGGTGGCGTAGCTGGCTAACGCGCTTGTCGTGTTGAGCTCGACTGCTGAGGACGGGGAGATCAAGGTTCGAATCTCGGTCGTGTGAACTGGGGGGGGTTTTCCTGAGTGGTTTTCCACTCTCCCTCCACGCAAACGCGGGCTCACTTCATCTAATTTAACCTTACCAATTCCTAATCCATTAGAGTAATTAGTACTTAAAGCGTATAACCCGAACGGGTAGTAAGACGCGGTGCTAAATATTATTATTATTAATATTTCAACAATGTTCAATATTAGGAACTTCGATTAACTCTTTATCTCCATTAATGTTTAACCATAGATGATCCACGACTTTAATAATGTTCGTGTAAACTTACGATTTCTATCCAACAGTATCACACAGTGTTTGGAATGTGAAGCATTCTCTTCTTAATTTCTTTTTATTACACGCCCGAATGATTAGTTCAAATATGCTACAATAAACTTTGAATGTATTTTCATAGTAATTGTAATTTTCTAAGTAAAATACTGTAAAAACATGTCTCGCTAAATTTCAGTCTCTCACGATGTTTTTCATTCTCTTGAAGAGGATGTTGACACGGTGGGTTCTGTCACAGTCTTTTGAATATGTAGAAGTACCCTCTCTAGTTCAGCTGCGTTTGAGTGCTGGGACGATTTACTTGTTTGGAAGCCTCTTAGATTGGAACTGACACCACGCAGTAAACGAAGTAATTACCAGATACAGTGTAGACATAATCAAACGTGTGTGTGAGAGCTATTTAAGAACCCGTTGCGTGTTGTAATGACTATGATTACCCACCCCACTATTCCATTCAATAGATGAGAGTGGCAGGAAAAGCGATAATAAGATAGACAATAGTGATGGAGGCTGTTTGGACAAGGGTATTAGGAATTCTAGAAGATGGTATTTAGGAAGAAAGCCTTAGAAATCAAGTATACAACTTCCCATACCGAAGATATTCAGAATGTCAATTTAATAATTGAGCAGCCTTTACGAAGATTAGGCCTAAGTTAATTTAAAACAGTAGATTATTTGATTATTTTTACCCAATTAAACAGGTATACACCTTTTAAAAATGTGGCCTTTTTACAGTTGAAGTCAGTTATCTTTTGGTACAGCAACAAATAAAGTGCGAAAAATATAATACAACATCCTCACACAGATAAAGGGAAGAATCCATTCATAAGAGTAAATAATAACATTTTTAAACTTAATAATAAATACAAATTGGTTGGTATCTGCCCGTTACTCTTTAACGTAAAAATCAAAACACCGATTTTGTTGAAAGCTTGCATGGACATAACTTTGACGTTGGAGAGTAGTTGGATCTATGTGAATTGCTGCATAGAACGATGTCGTATTGAAAGAGGCAAAGATATAAAACTAGGGTGATGCCAAAATTGTTTTAGGGGTGTAAGGCGTGTGTTTGTCAGGAGAAACACAAGAGAAAGGTGAATGTAGTTGGGAAGAGATATCTAAAAATGTTTGCGTAAAAGCTCGTATGGACAGAGTCAGTAATTAATGTGTGCTGAAGGAGTGAGGTTTGAAAGGGAATCCAATAGGTCAATGTGAAAGAAGTGTCTTTCGTTGGTTTGGGCATGTTGAGAGGATGAATGTAGATAGAGTGACAAAGCAAATATATAAAGGTAGAATGTGTAGATCAAATGGAAGGGGTAGGTTATGTAAGACTGGGCTAAATGCTGTAAACGAATGTGTGAAAAAGAGAAACATTAAGAGTTTTAAAAATAAATGAGCATATCTGTCCCGGTGTATGGATGTTGTTGAAATGAAGGGAGTATGCATGGATAGGGGCATGTGGAGAAAGTTGGTGAGGGTGTAATAAGTTTAGAGTTAATTTTTGAGCTATGTGAACAGGTTCTCATCCACCCCGCGAGGGAACGGGGTGAATAATTAAATAAATAAATAAATATATATATATATATATACATCTCGTACGTATAACGGGTAATCGGCTAGTTAATAATACAAACAAACCACTTGCCAATTATTGCAAAGGGGGGTTATAAAGATGTGGCAGAAATATAACGGTTTTGCAAGTGTAATAACTTAAGTATTTTCTAACAAAAAATTGTCTTCTACAAATGGTTTCATGGTGTAAATAACAATGGTAAAATATGCTGAATTTAATGACAAAATGTTAATAATTTTTTATTCAAACTACAAAAGCTATTACACTTGCAAAACCGTCATATATTTCTGCCGCACATTGTATAATGCTGTAGACATTATTTGTATGATTACATTGAATTTTAAACCTTTTATCAATAAGCACCATATTACTTAGTTATTTAAGGCTTCTGGCTTCCATTTTCAGAATGTGAAGGAATTTTACCCCTGGGAGAATGGTATTGACGCTTTCGTTTTGGTTGATGTTTTTAAATGTGTAAATACATTTTTTTTACTTAGAATTAAGCTAAAAAGGAATCATTTAGGCATTAACTCGGTTTAAGTTAAGCGGAGTGTAAATTTACACCGGAAAAATATTGTTCTTGGTAAATATTAATTAAATTTTAAATGGGGACATTATTTCCAGTTAGGTAGAGTAAGAACCTTCTAGGGAAAAAACCCATTTTTTATAAGGTAAACAATGATCGCATTTTCTTATATTAAAAGTCGTATTTTAAAGATGTTGATGGTGTGTTATCAATGATGAAAATGGGTGTTCGTAGGCCTATTTTATAAAAGGATCTTCTCATGAAAATTGGAAATTACCCCTGAATTACAAACTAGGATCTAGCTAATTTCGCTTTTATTTTCTCTCTATCTCGTTCTCTCTGTGTTTATATATTGGAAGCTATATATAGTACCAAGAAGATTTTTGTGTGAAAAAGCAAATATTTTTCAAAAGACACATTTTACATGAAGGTGTGAGGGTATATCCTATTAAAAGTGGAAAATTACGAGGGTAAAGAAAGAGTTAGAATACAACAAAAATATGGAAACTCCTTTCCTACAGTTAACGTCTGTTTCTGACCGTAATGGAGATTAGTCAAATACCACTGGAAAATATTCCAAACAGCATCAAGCCTACGTTTCTAAGAAAAACAATAGAAAAGAGAAAAGTAAAGCACATTAAAAACTCGTAAAAGCCAACCCATGTTGTAGACTAGTGTAGAAGTTGGGAGATTCATGAACCAGACAAGGGATAGTATTCTAGGTTTTACATCTCTATTTATTTTAATCATCTCGTAGGGGTGTACATACTTTCACAAATAAGAGGCCAACAAGACCACAGTCAGGAGGACTTTTGGGTGTAAAACCCCCCCAAAATTTTATGAACCAAATATATATGGCTTTATTTATTGTTCAAACAATGTCAAAAATAAGGTACAAGTACAAATCAGGGGTCTGTATTACCATAAACAGCACTTCAGATAAATTCTAGAGATGTTTAATATTTAGAATTTTTTATAACCTTCAGCATTTAGGTGGTTCTATTACCATGAAAAGCAATTAAGGGAGCTTTTAGAGGTGTTTAATATATATAATTTATCCTAGCCTCCAGAAGTTAGAGGGCTATGTTAACATAAAAAATACTTCAGATAGCTTCTAGAGGTGTTTAATATTTATAATTTTTCCTTGCCTTTGGCATTTAGGGGGTTGTGCTACCATAAAAACACCAGATAGTTTCTATAACTTTTTATCATTTAGATTTTTCTAGCCTCCAGAAATTGGAGGATGTGCCCACTAAACCCCGCCTGAAATTATTGGCTGGCTGCGGCCTTAGAGGCCAATATTAGACTCATTTGAATAATGTAAAATTTCACCAACTATATCCTACAAGTATAACTAATAAATATATAATAATGATTTGTCTAAGTCCTTTATATCTTAGTCATAAGGAAAGCGTTTAATCAATAAGATACTTTGATAAAATACTGTAAAACGAATATAAGGAAGGTTTAAGGTACTTAGTAGTAAAAATCGCATTGTTGGAATTGGAAAGATTTTTTTGTGTATCGCATCTTAGTACACCCGGCTGTAATTCGAGTTTTTCCGAAATGATTTCCCAATATTTATTCAAGAAAATGGGGTTACAATATCTATATAAAGCTACCTTTTGCATCCCTATCACACTAATATAAATATATATATATATATATATATATATATATATGTGTGTGTGTGTGTGTGGATAGCCTGGAAGAAGTGGAGAAAGAAAAAATAATCTGGTATTGAAGATACTATTAAAGAACTAATAATATTAGAGAGCCAGTTTTGCACGTTACATGGAACAAGTCATAACTCTCGTAAGAGACTGTATTGGGTGAGGGGTGGGAGGGTTAAGATGTACTCGGGATGGTATTTCCAAAAAGGTTTTTCACACTCTCTCTGCGCAAATTCTGGTACAGTTCATCTCCAACCAACCTTCCTAATCCCTAATACATTAGCGCAATGAGTAAATATGCGTGTAACCAGAATGAATAGTAAGACGTGGTGCTTGGAAATAATAATAATAAAAATATGTTGTTGAGATTATGGTTGATAAAGAACCACAGTTTACATGCCCCTGCCTGCCCTTAGAGCTCTCTACATATTTTTATTTGCTATCCACTCACTCATACTCTAACTTTATTCGTAATCTGCCTTTACACGCATGGTAAGGCCCAAACTTGCGACAAGTTGCTTCGTTATTAACAACACACAACATTTTGTAAAGGACAAATCAAATACAAACAAAGATGTTTGGTTGGATATTGTTCGTTAAAAGTTTGTTTTTACCTCCCATTACTGGTGATTAACGCAAGAACGTACACATAATTATCTTTGTGATTGGAAAAAGATACATTTGGTAAACTTTTGCTTTATTTACTTGGCGAGAAATTGCTTGGTAACATAAATAATTCCTGTTAGTGTAAATTATTAATTAAAGTTATTATAATAACTCATTTGATTTTAATTTATTGAGTATACATTGTTTACCAATATATGGCGTCTACAAGAGCGGATCCACACCCAAAAACGACTGAATCATAAATTAACACACACATCATATGCGTTTTTTAAAAACTAAATAAATATATTTAAGTAAATATTATTTTAACAAACGTAACAGTTTTATTTATCTAAACTTCGTCTTACTACCCCTCCAGATTTACGTATTTTAATTATCCTACAGAAGTGAAGATGAGTAATGTATAATTTATAGAAAATGTACTCGAATTTGCTTGGCGGAATATTGGGGAGATATTTAGAAGACACCACCCTCAGTACTCCGGCAAGGATTCAAACTCCAATAAAGAAACACTTAATTAAAGTGCAGTAGCACTTAATTGAGTACGTATTTGATTAGGCCCATACAATAACAAATAAAAATATTAAATATATTTTACAAGGAAGCTTAGCATAAAGTTAATTTAAATTTTAATTTATTTTAGGTAATTAATGTGCACTTTCTGAACACACTTAATATATCATACGAGACTGTCTGTGAGCGAGCTTGAAAGGCTCTACCAATTTTGTCGGAAAAGGTATTTTAACGTACCTTCCAGGATTCTTTTACATGCCACAATCGGCATAGGACCAGTGATTTACTTTCCCTCCGCAGGAAGTTGTGCTGCGGATTTATATCACTCAAGAAACATACATTGAGCTCGGTTGGGTGTGAACCTACGAACATTGGGTCCTGAGGCAACCTCTTTACCCTCAGACCACCGAAGTCGGCCTAAATGCTTATCCATTATTTCAGTCATTATTGTACCTTTATACTAAGCTAAGGGCCGAGGGCACAGGGTTCAATTTCCAACAACGTCGAAAAAATCAGTAAAATGAGTGTAATTAGACCTTCCCCTATTGTTATTATAAATTTATGTTGTGCCAATGAGTGTTGTCTCTGTTCTGTTAAATTATTGTTTAAGTCGTGTGACGGTGTAATCATTTGGTTCAGAAATCAATAAAGTTCGGAATCAATGAAGTCAGTAGCTGCTGGCCTGGCGTTTCATTCCACTCTGCTGTGATTGGCCAGATTTGGTCACGCGAACACTTTTCCTCACTCTTTGATTGGCTGTTAGATTTACCCCCTCCCTCCTCCCCTTTCCCTCCTCTTAACACTCCCCTCTTGCTCCATTTGGTGGTTAATGTCCCGGACATGTTGGTTATTGATCCCGACATGTTGGTTCTTGTTCCAAACATGTTGGTTAATGTTCCAGACATGTTGATTATTTATATGTTCTAAATGGTATTTTATGTATGGGTAGGATTGGGGTGTTGGGAGTTTTTTATTTATTTATTTGAGTGTAATCCACGGCACCGGGGGCTTCTCCTTTGGAATCACTAGTGAGCATCTTCTCTGGCCGGCCACTTAGCGAAGAGTGTGACCACCGAGCCGCTGACAGCGTATCACGGCTGTAAAGCCCCTTTCACTTTCCCTTCATTCCCCACCCTCCTAGGAGTACCAGGAGTGTAAATTAAACTGACTGCTCCCTCTCGCAAGACTCTATTGGATTGCCTTTAACTTCACCACTCCCCTCTCCTCACTATTTCACAGTGGGGGTGGTAAGATGTCACAACAGTAACTTGTTATAAATTTTGAAAGAAGGTGATAACGACCTTGTTGAAAAGTCATGAACCCCCCCAAGGCCACTTGGTACATTGGTCGTGGCATTCTGAAGGTCGACGGTTCAGAAGTGCTTTTCCCCAGCCCCCCAAGGCCACTTGGCGCATAGGTCGTGGCCTTCTGAAGACTGCAGGTTCAGATGTGCTTTCTAAATATCCACTCTGGGACTAATGATTCGATTTTCCCTCGTCAGGAGCCTTACATTTAGATGGTGTGTACACCAGGATTCGAACCTCTATACCATTAGCACAGCTAATGTTTGTTAGAACGGCCATAATTCCTGCACCACCATCCCCCACCATTTTGGTGAACGACCTAATTTTTCTAGAGTAGGTATAATGTGTACCCGCATTTGCTTCAAACGCCGATCATTCAGTCACCAGCCATATAGTGACGCCTTAGACCATGAGACCATTGATCCAATTATAAAAAAATTATAAAGTGCACATGCGGTCATTGACCCATGCAACACTACCCCAGCCATGGGTTTTCCCGGTGACATCATCGCATGTCGCAACCCCTCCCCCCACACCCCTATGGGGTAATAGGTTTTTCCGGTGATGTCGCAAATAGAGAGTATTGATACAGCTCTATTTGTGCACAATCAGGGGCCTCGGAAGCCTTACAGTGATTTATAATACTCAGTTATGGACCTATATACTTCACCACAAAAGTCTACTAAAATTGGTTGTTTGGTATCGTCCGTCAACATGTGTGGCTGTAGGTATCCGTCATGGACTGGAGGAGTAAGGTAGAAATGTTCCAGCGTTTAAGTGGAGTGAGGGAGAGTAGAAAACCACCCCCAGTTCACCCGAGTGAGATACTCACGATCTCTCCCATAATAACTAGATGAGTTAAACGTACCATTTTCGTGTCAAACGTCTATATATTAATTATGATGGTGGGAAGGGATGATTAAGAAAATGGTCCGGAGGGAGAAATACCAACAGTTTCCCGGTAGGGATTCGATTTCCCCTGCCAGAATTAAATGAGGCTGTCATTTAGATGGCGTGCCCAAAAGGATTCGAACTTCGATATCTTTAGCACCGCTAATGTCTGTTAGAATAGTCATTCTTCCTTCCGAGTGCACCTCGTATTAGTGAAGGGGTTTAGCTAGTCGACTAGACTTTCTGTCCAGGTAGAATGTGTACCAGCATTTGCTTCGGGAAAACCTACAAACAGTTTCACTGTTTAGATAGCTTTTATAAATTAACTAAGTTTGGATTAAGGTAATGTGGCAAGTACACATATACAAACACATACACATACACACAGAGAGTCAGAAAGACGTTAATTTTTATTTATAAATTGTGACAGTAGATTGCTACCCAAGGATAAAGTAAAAAATATATTAGATATTTTAGAAATACACGTTTTATTCTTTGAGCCACTTATAACAATAGAAAAAAAAAATTTTTTTTTTTTAATATCATGTAATGTTCTCATCTATATTTTGTCAAAATAATATATAACTCTTACATTAATTCATAAGTAATATTGAGTTGAGTAACTTGAATTTAATGTTGGCAACTATATATTGATAAAATAATGTATAACTTTAAAAAAATTCATAAGTAATGTTAAATACAATTTTAAATATAATTGAATGCTCAAAACTACATTTTGTTGATATAATAAATAGCATTTACACAAAACAAATAAGCCACTTAAACAACAAAGTAAATTAATTTTCATAATTATATCTTGATGAAATAATATATAACTTTAACCAATTTTTTTAATGCTCGAAAATATACTTTTTTGACATATTAATTAGCATTTACACAAAACAAATAAGCCACTCAAACAACAAAGAAATTTAATGTTCACGATTATATTTTGATGAAATAATATATGTATATATATAACTTTTACAAACATTCATAAGTAATATTAAATACAAATTTATATAACATTTAATGTTCAAAACTATATTTTATTGACATAATAAATAACATTAACACAAAAAAAATTAGCCACTTAAACCACAGGCCAAAATTAGAGGAAGTGCACCCACATTTTTCAAGGAGAGAGAATGGAAAGTCTTATTAGAAAAACCTCCCTAAATACGCTCTACGCTGATGAAGGAATCTATAGTATTTATTTTTATATTGAATACTATGCCATGGATTTGTTTAGCTTACCCTGAATATTTATAAACTTATAGTGTCCGTTTACAATACACACAGACACAGCTTACAATCGTTTTAAATGCCTAGTAACGCATGAAAGAATCAAGGCTGAATAAATTAGATTTACTAAGTAATGTATCTCAATTTTCCAGAGTTGGAAGTGGAAAACGATTTATGAAAATTTACATCCAAAAACTACTTTCTTTCCCATAATTTGTTTCTAAAATGGAAACTCAAACGTGATGTGGCGCACATATTATTCAAAGATCACATGAATTTGACACATTTTAGTTCCGCATCTTAATACCCGTTCGGTTTATGTGCTTAAGTACTAATTACACTAATGGATCAGGAATTGGGAAGTTAAATCCCGCATGCTATGTAGAGGTAGAGTGAAAACTACCCTCAGCTCACCCAACCGAGATTCGAGCCCCGATCACTCCCGTCATGATTATACCAGTCGAATTCGAGGATAACGCCTTATACTATTCGACCACTGAAGCGTGTTTTTATTACATTAATTTAATATTTAGTAATGCATTAACTTATATGCATCCAAAGCAATAATAAGATAACCATTTATATTGGATGGGCTTTGCCTTTAATAAATATATAGTCACAAATTAATATTATCTATAACTATATTTTTTTCCATTTAAATTTATTTGAATTATTTAAAGTGCACTTTGAAAACAGAATGGGGAAATTATTATGCTGCAAACATGTATTTCAGGCACACACGCCTTTTGGAGCACTTACATTCTGGTATACTTCTGTCCCAAATGGCCTTGTAAACCAGTGGCTTTGACCTCTTAAAAACCGGGGGTAATTCACACGACCGAAGTGTTTCATAATGCTGCCTTTCGAGGTCCTCTTTTGCATGTATGAACATGTATTTGAACACCGCTATCTTTTGCAGGGTACTACATGCCATAACTCGAGATCCAAAAGAGTTTTTACCATCGCTAATGACTGCCCTGATGACTGGCGCAAGTTTGGCGTCTCGACAAGACAAGTAGATACAGGAATAGATGGTTAAATTTAAACAGTGAGCAAGGTCATTTATTCTGGCAACCCTTTCCCCTTAGCAATGGGTTTTCTTGATGATGTCATCGCACTGTCTCAACCATGATTATAGGCGTCAGTTTGGTGGCTCAACAAGACTAGTCGAGACAAAAATAGATCGTGACCTTAAATGATGTCGCAATGTGTTTTCCCTGATGACTGGCGCCAGCTTGCAGGCTCGACAAGATGAGTCGAGACAAGAGTAGGTTGTGACCTTGTAACCATGAGCTAGTACAAGAGGTCATTGACCCTGTTCATCTTGTACCACGTAACGTCGCTCGTGGGAGGGAGGGGTGGATATATAGGAAGGCGACAACTTGGTCATATATTTATAAGCGTTTGTTGAGTGGTTAAAGATGGACAAGTTACAGCAGCTCATAAATATTGTTGATGCCATGCAGACTGTAAAATAATGTGATCCAACCGTTGATCAAAAGTACTCGGTGGATACATTAAAAGAGGTTAATACACAGTTTGGAAGACGCCTAATAGCCTATCTAGATTGCGAGTTTTGTGTATTTTTACCCTGTCATTTTAGTACTCTAACAGATGAATACGTGTGCGAGCTTAGTAACGAAAAACTGGCATTTACCTGCACCGAAATAAAACCCAGTTCACCTACCATTGTAAACTTTGAACGCGCTTAAGAGACGGCGCAGAAGATTCAAGCAGTTAACAAAAAACAAAATCGGGAAGCAGGGCAGTTAATACATGTGCACCGTATTGCACGGTGTACCCTACAAACCAACAAACACATTTAGCCCTCAGGTACGCTCACCATGCTTATAACCGGCTATATTAATTTATTGTTTGTGGGTCATATGATTGCGGGGTGTGGCTATATAACTGTACAAAATATTCACAGTGTGGATGTGAGTGATATACATGTATTTTACAAAATAGTGAACCAAGACAGAGGAGCGAGGCTATATTAAGTTTTGCGACTCTGCCTGTCACACGATAAGGGTGACTGAAGTACTACCCTACGAGAGAATCAAGGAGTCTTACATGTGTGATATGACATGTGCTATGTACAATTTCCGTCAAGGGGTCGTTTTGGCCGTGTTGCCCAGGCCTACCCACCCTTCCGACCTCTACACCTACCACCACCATCCTTCACGACACCGCAGCCACCACCCCCACCCCCAGAGTCATCGGCGTACCTGCCACCAGAATCACCCGTGTTACCACAACCACAGTCGTCTACCTACCAGACATAAGAGTCACCAGCATACCCACCGCCAGAGTCGTCTGCCTACCAGACATCAAATTACTTACAGTCAGAGTCACCCGTGTGCATACCATCAGAGCCGTCTGCCTACCGGACATCAGAGTCAGCGGAGTCACCCGAGGGCCCACCACCAGCGGAGGAGGAAGTAAAGTCCGAAGAACCCGTAAATCTCGAGGATTTAACAATGTACAACACTTATTCAAATGTTAAAATAATGGGTGAAACGCCCAATGACTACATAATAGGGCTGGGAAGTTTCGGCAACGCCTTCCTTCCAAAATATGCCAATTATTTGGTTTGTAATCGATTTAAATATAAAGTATGCTGTATGATATATCTTGGAAGACAAAGTGTGACGTTTAAAAGTGAATTAATAAACTATGCACGCTCATGTTGTCATAGCACTCTGCTGACGTCATCTGTGCTAGCGGTGACATTTTGAAAAACGTGAGAGGGGAACACAGCTTGTGAGTATAGAGCGGTGGCGTTTGACCGAAAGTGTTTATTTTTCTCCCAGGGATATTTCTTTCTCTGCATCTTCAATTGCCATTATGCCATTTAAATGCGGCATTTGTGAGGGGTCCTACGCAAAGCTCTCCAATATTATTTGACACAAACATCAATATCATCAAACACCTACAAACCCTGCTCACCAGGATGCCTGTTGGAACGAGGAGGTATTGTGCAGTGCATTAGACCTGATCGAGAAAGAAAAATATTACCGTGTCAAGTGCTTTAATGAACTTGAGAAAAACCAAAGCTTAAACGTTGTGCTATTGGAAGAGACCACCAATGAAACAAATGTTATTGTGCTTGAGTTTGTTGGAAGAGGGTGGAGACATTGTCGATATGCGTTCTAGCACCGCTCAGCATGTCTTGAACTATTTTGGAGGTGACTCTTACTCATTTTCTAGATTGTAGAAGAGATTATATTATCTTCTGATATTTTTCATTAGTTATAAAATATGGATTATATGTTTTTCTTGCTATCACAATTATGTATTTCATGTTGCCCTACAGTCTGCACGCCAATAAATAAATAAAACCTCCAATACTCAGAGAGGGAGGAGGAGTGGTTACGTGACCAAATCTGGCCAATCATAACAGAGTGGAATGATACGCCAGGCCAGCTACTGAAGTATGTTCTAAATGAGTTATCAAAGCTAGCAGTAACGGACATTCATTGGATGTATTTTTTCCCACTGAGCATGGAAAAAAGAAGTATACACAATCGGAATATATTCAAATTCTTAGGGTAAACAAGATATAACATGCACCATCCCTAAATTATTCATTCAACTATCACCAGAACTTCCCCGATATTCCTCAAAGAGGTGTAGCGGGTAAAAATGAAATTAAAAGCTCGATACTCAAGAAAATTCTACAACAAATTATGTAAAAACGTTATGTTAAGTGTAATATGTTTTCATTTTTATACAGGAAGGCCCACGGAAAAGTATCCCACCTCCTATAAACAGCCGGTGCCTCACTCTAAATTGGAGGAGGTCAATCCCCTTCTACCCATATTGTGATATGAAGAATGAGCAAGTTAACTGCTTGTCTAAAGCTTCATTGACTCATTCTTCATGTCACATTATGGATGGAAGAAGATTGACCTCCTCCAATTCATAGTGAGGCGCCTGCTGGATATAGGAGGCGGGCTACTTTTCCGTTGCCCACTCTGTATTTAAATATTTAATTTCAAAACCTACTGTACCTTCAGGTACTTCGGGATTGTAATATGTGATCAAATATCTAATATAATATTAAATACAAATGAATTGGAAAATTATTATAATTATTATAATTAATGTTATTATTTCCACACAGTTATACGCAAATGTAATGTAATGTGATATAATATAGGAAAAATGTGCTGGAATTCACGTGGAGGGAGGAAGGTAGACTTTTAACAAATAAACGCATCTCAATACACCTTGCCGGGATTCGAGCTCCAAACTCCCCTTTCAGCAAACCAGCCTAAATGAGCTTAATATATAGACCATGTGCCCACAGGTGTGAGTGTATTTTCTTAAAGTTAAGTTCCCGCTAGCTCAAATCCAAATTTTGGCAGCCTTTAGAGTATATGATTTTCTAGTAATTAATAAATTAAAATGTGATCCAATGGCTGGATGGTATTCAAATTTTGACACTTGATTAGGTCAACATTTTGATATTTAAAAAAATATATAGTTAGTGACCAACGCTTCATTCTCGTAGACCCATATATTTCAAAAAACCGTAAATAGATATCGTTATGATATTTTATTTAAGTGATTACAGTTTATCTACTGATCCATTTAAAATTCTAGTCCAAAAGATTGTATATGATATGAAATAAAGTCCTAATGAAAACCAAATATTGGTAGTTTCAACCCCACCATAAAATACAATTTTTTATTCACTATAACGCCAATACAAAAATTTGATAGTAATAATAATAGCAATAGTAATAATATTAATAATGTTTATAGGAAGGGCCAATCTGACAGGTAAAAATGCTATTTGAGCTATTTTTACGTATTCATACGTCAAGTCGTGTTATTTGCAACTATCACTATGTTATTGATGCTTATAAAATAATAATATTATTATAATAAGATATTAACAGCGTGTACCGCATAACCACAAAAATATATGTTTCTATGAAAATTGAACTGTATTTTTCCCTTTACAAAGTTCTACATTTAATAAAAATATATTGTGAATTACACTTTTCGTCATTGGTGGTACTGAATTGTTTCGATTCTAATGATTAATTGTGAAGTTGAACTTTACTTTTAGACCCAGATATAATTTATTTAAAAATAATCGCTGGTTGTCTGCAATACAAGAACCAACCAGATAACAAAAATAACAAAAACTCTCAAACAATCACATTCATAGACCGGCTTCACTCCCCATTACATTTTCAGTAGCCTAAATCCATTCAGTGACGTCATCGCTACATACAACTTTTCATATTTCATTTCCTGAGGGGATAGAGGAGTAAACCACCTGTTATATCTTCACATAGGTCCCTCCCTTCCCTACCTTTTTTTACCCTCTATGAATCACAGTCCACATCGCAGTCATATCGGTCGGTGAGATGGGATGAATCGCGTTAATCTCCCTTTATACTGGCACTCATCATACGGACAAAGATAGCGTTTACATCAAAATATTCATCAAAACTAGACACGAACGTAGACAACACAAAAAATACACCTAAAAAGTGTTTTAAATGAAAGCTGCAAGCTACACATAGTACCGAGTAAAGTTTCAAACGAGCTCCACGTAATAGCTGACCGATCTAATCAAGAGCTT
The DNA here is from genome assembly GCA_902141375.1 of Timema poppense. Lineage (NCBI taxonomy): Eukaryota > Metazoa > Arthropoda > Insecta > Phasmatodea > Timematidae > Timema > Timema poppense. The sequence goes on from CABFOV010000852.1 coordinate 145,932, forward strand.
GCTGCTGACATGGTCAACACTCTGTTTAGATAAAATGTAGACCTCATTTTTCATAATTTACATCTGAGCTGTAATTATCATGGATTAACATGTCCACACCCCAACCCCCAAAAGAGCAAAGCATAATCGTGATAAGCTCTAAACAAATCACAAGATATCAGTTCCATCTAAGTGGTTTGATTGGCGCAACTTGAAATTGTTTCAACTCACTCGGTTCTGCACAACAACATCTGCTTGGGAGAATCCATTGAGTTTAAAAACTAATAGATTCAATCAGTGCGCATTCGCCTGCAAAGGGAGATACAAGCAGACAACTGCATTGGGACGATGTTACAAAAAGAAGAACAACAAGCTCAATCAAATGGGAAAACACTCACCCTCTGCCTTGTTGAACATAAACACTGGAGCACATGTGTCGCGACCTCCTCTCCCTAGAAATCAATCCCACTGACTAAATGGAGATACGATCCGACGGTCCACTCGAGAAGGAAGCCCCTCCCAGAAACAAACTAGTGACGGAAAAACCACCAGTTTAGTTTCCGTTTCTGCTGCCTGGATGGTTCCAGGAATTTCCACTAGTTCCTAGAGTCACTGCAATCCTTCTTAAGCGCTGCTTGTCTTCCCTCTTCCACGCCATGTTTTCCCTCCCTTTTCCCCTTTCTCTGCGGGCATGTCATGCATTTGTGGCGGCTATATATTGCGATGTTTCTTTTACACGGTTACTCATTGTATCACTGGCTTATTAGGGGAGAGCGGCAAATTAAACTTAGACTTAAATTATATTCTTCAAAATTCTCTTTCGGTTATATTATGGGGAACCTCTCATAACTATTAATTTTGGACTTATTAATTTAAACTTTTATTTCGTTTTTTTTTTTTGTATCAGCGTGGTTGATTAGCAACCACGTATCCTTTTATATTTTTCCTGTTAGGGAAACCTTCCGTTCTCCTATGGAACGTAACTTCTGTTTCGCTGCTCAGAGGCTTGCGACTATTTGCGCTTTTGCCGACTGTCTGATTAGCAGTTGATGTTTGTTGGGAATATTTTGAGTATGTTTTACTTATACAGTTTAAATTAACATATGGTTATGTGGGGACCGAGCACTTTAACTTTCAGATATGTGCTTTATCTTTAACTCTTTCATACTTATACTATGTTGTGGTGGTAAAACAAAATAGGTTTTATGTAAGTAAATAATTCCTTGATAGTCTAAATTTACATTTAATCATGTGGGAATCAAGGACTCTAACAATAAGTGATATGCTTATCAAAATTATTATTTTGTAGAATAATGTTTGATTAGAAGAGAAGCAAGCTCTTAAACTTTAGCGTAGCGCTTTGTATCTTCGAGAGCACTGAATTACATTAGATTGCAATGGGAAAGCGGAATAGTTTGGTTCCATAGATTTATTGCTTATCAATTAATGTCTTTAAACACTTGTTTGGGATGAGCACATATACTTGTGTTACTGCTCTAATTAAACTTTGATGTATTTGGTTATTGTTTGAATTGTAAGATAATTCCAAAAAGAGCAAACGATGCTGATATTGCGTCCATTAAGGACTTTAATTGTACAGTCCAAAATATCTTAGCCGTTAGGCGGTGGGCTTATTATATTTGGAAGTTGTTACTTTAGCTCAAAATACATTATGATAGTACAAATTATTGTCACCATGTGACTATATATAATAAATAGAGTTTAATTCTCATTTTTATCTTTGAGTCGTAACTTGTTGTTGACTATCCTTGATTGTAGTTATAGTTGTCTCTCACTTTAAACTTAACTTGGCAATCATACTAATTAAACATTATGTTTACATTGAATTCTAGTCATATTTATCATATGTTATATTTAAATACAAATCTTGGACTTGGCTTGCCTTGGCATTTGTAATATTATTTGTATATCTTCTATTTCCAATATGTCAAATAAAATAAATACTGTTATTCTCTGGTAAATCGTTGACTATTATTTATCACGCTTCCTGGCAAGTTAAGGTAGTTACATCATCTACTCTTTGATGATTTGAAAGAACTCGTTAAGATTGGAGTGTAGGGAGCGCAAGAAAAAGGCCTTTTTCTGCAGTTTTTATAGTAGAATATTTTTTTGAACAAAATTAATAGAAGATTGTTCCAGTAGAAACATAGAGTTTAATTGTATTCACTTGTTACCTCTACAGTTGTTGAATATTTGTCACGGGTGTCCTGGAATGTGATGACAGCATTTTATCTTCATTCAAAACGTTTCTCATCTAGTACCGCTATGCTCTTGACAGATATTCAAGAACTGTTGATATCACTATGGCATGTGGAGAAAATTAAACTATGTCTGTACTGTAGAAATATTTTAATTATCTTTTGCCAAAAAATATGTTTAACTATAAAAACTGCTAAAACACTGCCCTTAAATATCGTTATCCGCACACTCAACCTTAAATGTAAAACTATTGTGTCGATATTGTTTTCGATTTGTTTCACTATATAACAGCATCATTTTAAAACGTTCGACGTGACTTAAAAAAAATGTGTGCATTCACTAGAAAATTAAATATGTTAATAATCAACTGTTTATAGTTTGCGTAGCAAAGCACCATAGATCAACATAAATCTCAACTAGCGTGTTAAATACTGGACCACTCAAAGTATATGTTGCTTTCAATTTCAGACGAACGTGTAAATCAATTTCTATTCATGCCAAAACACACAGATGCTTTGCGGGACAGCCTAGGGTTACCCTTCATTCACCATCCATTGATATAGCTCTGAATTATACCCACAGTGAGGGTCACATTGGTTAAAGCATTAGATTCACATTACCCTTGATCACCGTTGTATGGGAGGTCTGGGTTTGAATACCAGCCAGATTTATTAATTTCCCAGATGCTACTTTCCTATCCACCCCTCCAAAATTCCCCTAAACTATATTCCTAATCCCTAACCCGTAGATTAAATAATTAATAACCATGATTTTCAATAAACTAATTGTAAAATAAATAAATTATAAGCACTCTCTTACTACCCGCATAGATACACACATTATGTCCTTATTACGCTAATGTGTCAGGGATAAGACAGGTTGAATACATATAGAGTGTACCCGAATTTGCGTGGAAATAGAGTTAAAAGCCATTGAATAAAAACAACTTCAGTACACCCGACATTATTAGAAACCCGATTTCACTGCCATCGACAGAACGATATGTTACGAGATTGACACCTCAGACGATTCGGCCACCGAAACGGGTCTAATTTATTCAAGACACACGAAAAATTATTGTTTTGAAATGGGTTGTATTTTTATTTAATCAGAATGTACCTTTATGGATCGACGAATTCAGTTCAACGCATCATCAAACTATGACAAACACATACGCTGCACATACAGTATTGGGCACACGCGTGACGAGATCACACCAGGACATGAAAACATTACGTATGCGGGGGTGACACTGTTTGCTTTCAGCGCTCATTGTTTACTTTGCTTATTAACAAATCTAGAAATTGTTTCAAACCTTTTTCCGTTTCGCAGAAAAATAATTTTAAATACATCTACGAGGAAGGAAGGGAGGGAGGGAAAGTTTTATCTATATTATTAAATCTTGAGCTTTGCTGTTATATATATAAAGCTTTGTAGTTAAAACAGTAATCGTGTGCTTTTCTTTTATATATATATATATATATATTTACATTTATCTTGAGTTCGCCTGTGTCGGTAAAAATAGTTATTTATTAGCACCGCGTCTTACTACCCGTTCAGGCTATACGCTTACGTACTAATTACACTAATGGGTTAGGAATTGGGAATGTTGAGTGTAGAGGAAGTGAACCCACATTTGTGTGGAGGGAGAGTGGAAAACCATTTAGTAAACCCCTCCCGCCCACTTCACCCGACTGAGATTCGAACCTCGATCTCCCCGTCCTCGGAAGTCCAGCTCAACATGAACCAGCGCCAAAATAGTTTATAACATTTAATTTTACTGATTCAATTAAAGAAAATACATCATTACTTTAAATCTTACTAAATATTGCTAAATTGTTACGATTTAACACTAAGAATATTATATTAATAGTTTTATTTAAGGAGTAAGGGCGGGGAAGGTAATTTTTAGGAAATTGTACCTGAATTAGTTTGTAAAGGGGAAAGGGAAACCCTAGAGGTAAAAATGCATGTGTAAAAGAAACCCCTAGTGCACCCATCCAAGATTCGGATCTCAAAACCATCAATAATGGAAGTTCTATCCAAAGCTATGGTACCGTCTGCCTACCTATGTGACTTTATTAATTTAATGGCATACTTTAACTCGTATATCGTAATCACAGAAATTGTTGGAGATATTTGATGCCTTGTGAAAATAAACGTGCTTACGCATAACATGAACATATAAGATGTAAATGAAACTTTACGATACGACATACGTTTCCTAAACATGATCGTAAATGTTGTTAAGTGCGCAGCATATTTGGATGAAAATATCCTCACACTGCAGTATTTCTTATGAGAATGACATTACAGGAGCTTCCAAATCACTAAAACAATCCTTAATCATTTTACAGTTTTCTTTACCGAGTATATTGAAAAATAACTTTATTTGTTCAAGGAAAATTAGATATATATAACCATTTATCTGAAACAAAAAAATCTGACAGTCCGAGTAATAACCACTCGCAAATGGACTAATTTTACATTCTTCATACATTTTAAAAACATTATGGAAATTAAGATATAAAGTTTTAATTGCACATAAGACATGTTGATATCTTTTGCATCAACCATTGTGGCAATTGCAATTTTAAAATAATTAGCCACATCTTAAATAGTGGAGGAGCTCTTATCGCATGCAATGTTCTTCACCGGTTCGATGGACAGTCTCTTAAAATTGGTTTTCACTAGTTTTTTATGAAGTAGTCTAACTTTAAATATAAGTATTAGAACTATCCTTTGTTTGTTACCCTACTTACGTAAATTTAAAAAAAATAATCAAACATAACGATCAATGTAAGACTCAGCCTCTTTTTTTTATTTTTCTTAGCACCGTGTCTTACTACCTGTTCAGGTTACCCCTTTGTTCTAACTACGCTTATGAATTGCAGATGACGAAGGTTGAGTTTGGAGGAGGTGTAGGAGAGAAAGTGGTGAGTTGCAATAGAGGCAGATTGCAAGAGTCAGTTTATTTCAATATCAAATAAGTCAAACGACGTGTTATTGGCCTTGGCTTATTGATCCTGGATAGTGTCACCATCTACAGAGTCCAAGAAACCCTGCTCATTCTCGTTTGTCTTTTATTATCATCCGAGTGTTGCGATCAGTGTCAAGTAATTTTTTCGTGTTTCAGTTTTTTTTAAATAGTGCACACAGATTTTATACACAAAGCTCCCCTGGTTGTAATAACAAATGGGTTATATATAATTATAATGAGAATATATGAAGACCTTAATGCTCACTACCAAACATTCTGTAACTGAATAATAAAATTAAAAAAAATAATAAGTGAAATAATGGTGTCCATCTAAATGAGAAACAAAGGATTCAGTGTAATGTCTGCAAATTTAAGGACTATTGGCATTACGCTAAAGAGAATCTTTTTTTCTATGTATAAAATGTGATTCCTACATTTATTTGTAAGAATTTAACTAAATATAAAGGTAAAATTAATGTAGTTTTAAATATTTGTTGATTTTTTTCATCATAGATTTGATTGTAAAAATGTGTTGCACCTCACCCCATCATGTGTTACAACGCGCCCCACATATAGGATACGTTGCAGTACACACAAATGCCAAGTTAAAAATTGAATAAAATCAATTAAAATTTTTCCAGATGAAATTTAAGTATCTATTTTCATTTTGAAACACATTTGTCAATATGTGTATAAAAATAGTTATTTATCCCATAAAATGCTGTAAAGATGTTTATGTGAATTCTGTTTCATTCCTCCCCAGTCTCCTCTTCCCACATTTGCGTGGAGGGAGGGTGTAAAGCCATTTTAGAAGAATCCAACAGGTATTCGATCCCCGATCTTCCTGTCATTGGCAGTATATTATTAACACGAGAGTGATGCCTTGGACCATGCGGCCACTGAAGCAGGTGTCTCTAATCTGTGCTTCAGATCTCCACCAGTCTACGATGTCTGACGTATTACTCTTCCCCTAGGTGTTACGTAGAACTTTTATATTTCTTAGGAACAAACAAGGGGAGGTTTATCGCTTTCTGTCAAACAAAAGGGAGTTTATCGTTTCGCCGGAAACAGCATATCCGGCGACTGTTTCTGAGACGGTCAGAAAATTAGCCAGAACTACTTTCTAAAGTAAGCGCTTTTTACTTGACAATCATGATTAAAGTGTGATAAAAATCAACTATACACCAAAGAGAGGATAATATTTTGGACAAGTCATAGCCCGAGCTTCAGCTGGATGACAGCTATCCGTTCCTCTAAAAGGAGCTTACTTACGCCGGTAATACCCGCATGC
>CABFOV010000853.1:0-13565 GCA_902141375.1 Timema poppense
TATATATGGTAGTTTTAGTTTAACTTTTTCCTGTTTGAACCAGTTTAAAGGTTTAGACAAAAAACACACCGATGAATACAAAATTAATTTAATTCTTATTTATAATTATGATTAGATCTTTTTACATTCTGTATAGTTATTTAAATTCTGTTATAACTGACTTAAATAATAAAACTAGGCGAAAATTATATAGGCCTACGAAGAAAAAAAATACAATTTCATAAAATGACACTAATTTCCAAATGACATATACAGAATTATTTCACGGCATAGAAATAATACAAGAAAATAATTCAAAGTCACTTTTATATTAGTTACCTTTAGATTTAACTTTCCACTGTCCAATAAAAAAAACTTGTTAGTGGAAAAGAGAGGGGAGAAGCTGATATTCTGGCGCACGATATTGGAATAGTTTATCTGTGAGTTGCCATCCCTACTTTAGTAGAACAAGAACAAAAGACATTTCAAATAAAATAAATCAACTTCATGGATTAAGATAGTGTCGATACGTGCATGGATTGTGGATGTGTGTATTTTACGTGGTGGCCATTCACATAGTGTCACGTATGTGCATAACCGTATCGAAACTTTTTTTTTTTGTGTGGTAGAAGGTGTTTGAATATTTGGGTGTCCATTCTTATACACGCACAGAAAGTATTATTATTAATTCAAGTTTACATTTTCCCCCCATCAATGGGTTGGTAGCTATCGAAGGATGAATGTTTTATAAAGGAATCATGGTGTTTAACGTGCTTAACCTACTGATTATATCATCACATGTCTTACAAACTAAATTAACTCTAGAACAGACACAACAAGCCAGCCACCACCTGTTAAAGAGGTCCAATTTCATCAATGATAGTGTATTTTGGTTACGCCAGTAATCAAACCTGGGAACCTTAGCTCAGGAGGCGTATGTGTTAAAAAAAAAAAGCTTAGCTGATTTATGGAATTATTGGAATTTTAAATATTCATAATATCTACAACTCCTATCATATATATTATTTATGTTGTCAACATTCCTTTTTTTCAACTAATACAAATATTAAAGCGATGAATAAGGTATCAGTGGGTAGGATTTTTTACTGACTTCTGACATAGCATGCTTACGTTAAAACACATTGTTTGTTTAAAATTTAAGTTAAAATAAAAACCTATATATTAATTATGTTGTCAATAAGTTTCAGGTACAGACGCTTCAAAGAGCTGGACTGTAATTGTCAAATGCTGTATTTAATCTTGGACAACTCTATGTAGCCTTTTCAAGAGTCACTAAATCTAACAATAGTTTGTATCACTTTCTGAAAATTCCGACATCAAATATCGTAAACAAATAGATATTGAAAATTAAAAATACTTTCACATTGATAAACTCTCTTTGCTATTTTGTGTATACGCCTCACTTAGTATTTAATTTAAACAACACAACAAAAGACTATTTTTGGGGGGAGTCGAGAGGGGGAGGGGAAGGTTAAATGTGCGAAACCTTCGCACGGGTTTATTGGTTATATATATATCTTTTAAAACCTTCAAATCTTTAAAGAGTTTTTTTTAATCTATGTTATCACCTGCTAGAGATCTTTACCACGAGACACCGAAGGTAGGATTTATTATCTTCATAAAAACATCTAGATATGGTACCTCATATACAACAAACATATATACATAACAAGTTCTAATATGTCAATGTTTGAAGAGTCTTTGTACTCGTTTTAATCGAAAATTGTGTTCTACCTTTGACGATATATGACCGACGTCCCCACACTTCTATTAATACAACAGAGAAAGACAATTATCATAATACAATATATAATATGGTTTATAAGTACTCACTGAGTGTTGAGGAGATGATTGAATTATTAATTAAATGTACTCAAAGGCTCTCAATCCGAATAACTTAGTTGATAATTAGTTAGAAGCGACCCTTCTTGGTGTAGTGATATCTATTTTTTGTTGACCAGTCAACATGCCTGGGCTCGACTATTGATTGAATGTAATAATTAGCTCCTGTCCACCTCTGTATTCAAGTGGTTATAGAGGATAAATTACAAGTCTAGCGAATCCAGTGAAACATCACTTTATAAAATGAAATTATTTTACCAAACACAGTACATAAAACTTTAAATTAATACACCTTGTATATGATGTTAAATTCTTCATTTTAAAATATTGTATTTAATTTATAATGTATTGATAGTGTAGTGACATTAATGTTATTATTATTTAATTAGCTCCATGAATAAAGTTTTTGTTCTTTTTGTCGTAGCCACATATCAATGTTTGAATGTTTGTTTTGATTTACATAACTCGAGTGGACATACCAGCATATATGAAGTAATGAACTAGACAGGTTAAAGGATGATAAAGCTGACCATTCATAACAATGTTGAACTAGTTGGCCAGGAAAGGGGTCATAGCGGGTTATAAAGGTATTTAATTTTTTCACATTTGGGCTGTCAAAATTCTGTCAATATCGCAGTCAGTTACGCTGCCCAACGCAAGACTATATCAGACTATAATCTCGGGTCATGGGTAGCACTTGTACTTAGAAGGCATCCGCCGAGCCCAGGGTCCCAAGGTCGAGTTTTGTAGGGTTCACTCGCAGTGTCAGTCAATTCCATTGGTCCACGAGTTAAGCCAGTTCTTCCACGAGCACTGGTGTCCAGTCTCTTTATTTATTTATCTTTCATCTAACATATTGTTTTTATTATCTTTTAGTAACTACTTCTAAACCAAAATACCTAAACCTACATATTACCTCGAACCTACACGATTATCTTTCCTGCAACATAACCCCTCCCGCAAGCTATCCTGACAAATCAACCCCATGGGGGGTAGGTCACGACATTTTAATAAATATGTAGCTAATGCTAAGTTAACTTATTCCATTGAAGTATTTTATTCACATTATATGTTTATAATTTCAATTTATAAAAAAAATACAATGATAACGTTTAGTTAAAAGTGTAGTCTGCACGTGGCATATAAGAATAATTTGCCAAGATAATATTGAATTTTAATTTAAATATCAACTCAAGCCTTCAAATTAAGTGAGAGTAGTATTAAAACATATTTAAAAACATCATCAATTTTTCATATTTTTATTCTACTTAATGTATGTGCAACTTGTGTCTACATTAATAAAACAGTTTCCTAAATGGTTTTCTGCTCTCCCTCTCCGCAAATGAGGGTACACTTACTCTAAATTCAATATTCTGAATGTCCAACTTATTATTTTATTTTTTATTTATTTAAGGTATTTAATGTGCACTTTTTGAATCAACTGATTATATCAGAACATAATAATTTCTGTGAACGAGTGTGAAAGGTCCTACCAATTTTTCCGGGAAATGTATTTTCACGTAACTTCCAGGGTTATTTCGCATACCACAATCGATATGGGGCCAACGGCTTTACTTGCTCTTCGAAGTAAGTTGTGCTACGGATTTTTATCGCTCGAGGAGAATTCGTGAACACCGGCTGGGTTTGAGCCCAGGAACGGATAGTAAGAAGCGGTACTAAGAAAGAAAAGAAAGAATAATACGGCCTGAGGAAGTGACACGAGGTTAAGTTGAGAGAGGAAGTCTATAGCCGGCTGCAACCTCTGAAGGGACTACACCAGCTCTCATATTCCATATCTCTCCTATTTCTCGACTAGCTGTTGCCAAACATTACATACCATCTTAGATAATCACATGTTTATAAGCTGACAACTTTCGCACGTCCATCTTAGACTCTGCCTTAAAACTATGAGTGAAGAATGACCATGGGCACGGGACGAATCCTGGATAGCTCAGTGGTAAGATCATTGGCGTACTAAGTCGAAGGTCCCGGCTTCGATTCCCGTGTCCAGGTGTCATTTTTCAATTTTCAGAATATGATATCTAAGAGGGGCTATCCCCACTAAAATGCATTAACAATAGTTTCGGCTATTTGTTTCATTATTACATACCAAGGTAATACTATAAGTAACAATATGAGTAGCACCATTAATAATTGTCAGATGGTGTAATGATATGAAATTATACATATCAATAATTTATTAGTCACATCTTTATTCAAAATTACGATATTTTAAATGAGATCGGATAGTAACATTTATTTGTGTTAAGTTGTTAAGTTGCAAGGTATGGCGACATCCTTCTGTGTCTCTGTTTAAAAAGACAACGCAGTTTTGTGAACAGAAATGCACCTGGATGACCACACCTTTTTTGTTTTTGGGAAGCTTCGAGAAGGAAATGTCGCTTGATATACCCCTTCAGGGTACGCATCTCTTCAATTTCCTTCCTGACGAGGAGCCATGTAGGTAGAGTCTATGACATCTTAATCTGTGTTCTAAATTTTACGTGTCAGGAATTATCATGCATATAACGTAATAGTCGGGCTTTTATTAAAATCTACAACGTGTGGAATATCTAGCAAAAACTGTTTATCTACTTAGAATAAAAATAACTATAAAACACCAGAAATTTTAATTTATTAAATAATACATCATCCCTTTTTAATTATTATAGTATCAAATGTCACCCTAGTAGCCTAATGGTGGCGTACAAACATTAATATATCAGGCTAGCTCTTTTAAACGTTACAATGGATGAGATCGAAATTTCCCCAGTCCTAAAATAAGCCCCTTCAAAGAATATTTAATTAGGGTGTACTCTACTGTATTTGTAATCGTATACGTTTAAATATGAAGTGGATGGACTACCTTGACAAATATGAGAAACTTTATCAATGCCACTGCCAAGGAACCGTGTTTTCACTTATTTATTCGGGCTGTTGAGTTCATCCCGGTGGTTATTTTATCATATGTACCAATCCTTAGTTTTCATAAACACAGTCACTCTTTTCAACGGCAAGTTTATTTTATAGATATATTATTTCAGAAACCATACAACCTTGAATGATACAAATCATCCCTTCTTTCTGGTTGTGCAATTTAAATAGAGAAGATTTTATTTTTACACAAAATTCAGAATTTACAAGCATATAAAGATTTCTTAAATACAGTAATGTTTGTTTGTAACAAGAATAATGTATTTGGGATGAAAATAATAACCTAATTTTAAGAAAATTTATTGAAATTCTACACCCTAACTATTTAAAAACCTCACTGAATATGAAGTAATTACTTCTCTCCTTACTAAATTTCAAAATGTTTTTCAAAAATAAATTATTATGGCTGGGCATCCCTATATGAAACTGTTATTACTTTGTCTTCAGTGGAGTTGTTAAAATAAATGGGTATAGTGTAGCATTTCAATAAACTATCTTATAATTATTTTATTATTTGTATCACAAATATATTATTTTTGTTGCAAACAAACATTACCTTGGTTAAACAGTCTTTAAATGCTTGTATATTCTGAATGTTATGTAAAAAAATGTATTTTATATTAAAAATGTACAACCAGAAAGAAGGGATGGTTTGTATTTTAAAGGTCGTACTGTTTCTGAAATTAATATTTACAAAAAACATACCATTGAAAAAAAAAATAATAATACATCTTTCAGCCATGTGAGAATCGAGATGCTTCGCTCAATATACAGACATACTAACGTCTGGACTAAGGATTAAGGAACATTACGCAATGCACATTTTGTAAATTTTATAAAGTAATATGGTGTGAGGTGAACGGTATTAATGACGTCACACATGGAATGCCTTCTACTTCACTCAAGTAGATAAGGGAGAAAGTGCCATCCATCTCAGAAAAGCTATATACCCATAACACTACGCTTCAACTTTGCTAGGTGTGCCCTAGTCTCTCTCGGGGCACACAAAAAAATGCACTTTTCCTGGAAGAACAAACTGATATCTACATGTCTATATAGTTGTGATTGTATTGAATTTCATTTTGATGTAAGAAACGTAGAATAAGTTGTTCTTGTTCGGTTGTATGTTGGATTATATGTAGCGCTTATGTTGGTGAACACATTACAGGACTCAAATTTCAAATTCGTTTAATCTGACAATAAAAACTAACCCTAATTACATTTACTTCTAACATCCTGATCCGCCTAATTGGTACAACCAATATTTAAACATTTTAAAATCATAATATTAGGGTAGTTTTGCATCAAGAAGAGTATTTTGACTTTTAATGTGCATCCAATCATTTTAATGATTCTCTTTTTATTTGTCTTATTATTATTATTATTATTATTATTATTACTATTATTATTATTATTATTATTTGCACCGCGTCCTACTACCCATTCGGGTTATACACACTTACGCTAATGTGTGATGTTAGGGGTATTGTGACATGAAATGGAGGACCTACAGTTTAACGTGGGATCCAAACCACGGTGGAGGCCTGGCATTCCACACATTCACAAGTTGTGAATAATACACGTCTTGTCAGAGGTGAAGGAAGGGTTTGGCAATCAGATAAATATGTGCCAGGACCAAGGATTGAACACTGGACCCCCAGGACAGAAGTCTGACGCATTACCCCTAGACCACCAGGTCACCCGATTATCTGTCTTGTTGTTAAGATCACAAAAAACAAACACTTTCTCATCAATTTATATAGAGTCGGTTCGTAAAATTTAAAATCAATTGAGCTTTACTTTTTGGCTCAAAAAATGTTTTTCCTCAAACTTTTTTTTTATATTTTTATCACTCGGATCTCGAATAAATACAATTTGCCGAAAGATACACATTGAACAGTACATAAAGTAAAATCACAATTTTTTACATTTTTAAATAGTTATTCTGTACATGTTCTAAATGTGTAGCGAGAATATCATATTGTATGTAACGTCAGAATTAGTTAGGGTGTTATTACCATCTTGCATGAACTAGCTAGAGACACGTTAATAACAATATGTTCTCCTCTTTATCTTCTTTGTTCTCAGCAAGTTTAGCCGGTGAGGACTACCTTAATGTTTTCTTTCATGCGATCGCGTCAACACAGGTGAACCGTAGACAAAATTATCCACAGAATAATTTCGAGAGGAAAAACTTTTTAGAAAATGCAAGAATATTTTTGTTTTCTGTTAGCACTGATATAATTTAACTATATCAGTTGTGTTATTCAATAGATATTGATAACATTTATCAAAAGGGACAGATGCAGATAGCATGACTTGACGTATGCATGTGTGAAAGTTGATCTAGTAACTTTTCTAGCTGTTAGACAAGGACCTCCCTATTAAAATTGGATAATACTTTATCGCAGTGGGTGGGATAAGAAGCAAGGACAATAACACACTGATAACATCAGTGATACGACGTTGCTCGTCACGTTACATCTGAAAAATAAATTGTACGGTACACCGCACAAATTTATCCCTTTTTTTCGCCCTTTACTAAAAATCGTAAGATTTGTGAAATGAAATAATAGGTATGTACATTATTGTAGAAACATTATAACAAAGATAATAATTGAAATAATATACACTGTTACTTATTTACCCTTTGGAATTAGGAACTAGGAACATTGTTACAGAAAAATTGAGAAAAGAGAAACATCTTTGTCCATCAAAGAGCATAAGAACTATTATTATTATTAGCACCGCATCTTACTACCCGTTCGGGTTATACGCACTTACGCTAATGTGTAATGGTACGGTGATTGTGAGATGAAATGGAGGCCCTAGAGTTAAACGTGGAATCCAAACCACGGTAGAGGCCTGGCATTCCCCACATTCACAAGTAAATTCATGTTAAAAATCATGAATTAAAAAGTACATGAATTTGCTTATAGCTATAAGAAATTATTGGTTTTATAAAAATATATTTAAAATATATTGTTTTTATCTTTAAAAGTACTACAATTATACAATGATAAGTTATTTCGTATCTCAAATAGTTATTGAGAAATGATAAAAATTGGAAAATTTATTTCATGTAAGATAGCCTCAAATTAATTGTCATTAGAAAATGAGAGTTGCAGTCTTGTTTATATTGATATACCGTGTCTAGATATAAAATTTAAACAAAATCATTATAACGATTTTCGAGAAAATTTATTTATTCTCTTTTTTCCCTTCAGTAAACTACCCTTAAATTTGTGATTAAAAATCTAATTTCAAAAATTCTTCGACGGAACTTTATGAAATCTCCAAATACCAAGTTTTTGCCCAATCGGTGAAATAGTTTCAGCTCTATCCCGAGGTAAAGATATAGAGACGGCTTCGCAGAAACAATTTTTTTCTTTTTCAGGAGGTCATGAAACGTCAACATTTATCAAAATATCGAGTTAGTTGTTTTTTTAACGGTCACAATACTTTCTCTCCGCGATGTCGAGAGAAAGTAAAAAAAAAGATAGGACACTCAAAACACAAACGAGTGAGTGTCTGTGCCGTCAGCCCAACTTGAGCCTGCACTTCCATCACATGTTGTGACTATGTGTAATAAATCTTGCGTACATTAAGCCAACAACGCACGGGATGAAATATGGTGCGGGTCTAAAGTAGAGAGGAAGAGGGAAAGGGGGGAAGGAGGAGAAGGTAGAAACGGTAACATTTCATTCAATTAAATTTAGAAACGAAACTTTCGTTGGAAACGTATGAAACTTTACCCCCTGAAATATTTGCAACATTCGCTTCATAGCCGTAGTTTATATCCCGCTTCCGGGAAACCCTGAGGTAATTGCTGCGCCAGCTTGAACGTTTTAATAACAAATAGAACCCTTGAAAGTTTAGTTAATGAATAAACAGATCTGGAAAATTGGTATCCGCCGTTTGACTCGGCTGTTAACACGCAACAAATATAGAGGAAGGGGAAAATATCCCTCAATCAGCTTTTTCAGTCTCAGCCAGTTTGGGTTTTAAGGTAACATGAAGGTATGCGTTCAAATCCCGGCTGCGTAAATTAAGGGCCAGTTTCATAGTCAAATTTAGTACGCCTCAAGTTCGGCGCTATACTAAGTACAAGACGACACCTACCTAAACCAGAATGGAATGGGCCAGTTTCCTATGCGAGAACGGCCCATTCCATTCAAGTTTAGGTAGGTGTCGTCTTGTATTTAGTGTAGCGCCGCACTTGAGGCGTACTAAATTTGACTATGAAACTGGCCCTTAGTCTAGTTTTATTTACTAATTGTTTGCCCCACTTCCACGAAAATTCAGATAAATCTCCTCTCAAAATTTACCTTCCTTAATATTCTATTATTAGTGTAATTATGTGAATGACCCAGATGGGTAGTAAGGCACTATATACAAAAATTCAAAATATGTTTTTTTAGAACAAACCGTGTCTAGGCTACCCGGATATTTACATTAATGTATTAGGATATCATTTTAAAGGAGATATACATGAATTTATGTAAAGGACAAGTGCGAAACCATTTTAAGGGTGCAGGGTAAAAATATGGAAAGTCAAAGCTTAACCTTTTTTTTTTAGCACCACGTCTTACTACCCGTTCGGGCTATACGTCTATTTACCAATTACAATAATGTGTTAACGATTGGGATTGTTTAATTTAGAGGAAATGCACCAGAATTCTCGTGGAATTAGAGTGAAAAACAGTTTAAAAACCTCAGTGCACCCAACTGGGATCGATCCCAATTCTCCCCGTCTTAGGAAGTCTAGTTTAACACTAAAGTAACGCGTTAGACAAATGCGGCCATCGGACCTGGTCTCAATTATAACTCAAATTGAGTTAGTGCTGCCAGCTGCTAGACAATATCAATACCCTTCTAATGTAATTTAGATTATAGTCAAAAGGGGTACTTAACAAATTTAAATGATTATTTCTTAAGTCTTTGCTGAGATCCTTATGGAGTTTGTGATATAAAAGTTGCTGTCCTGTGTAACATGGCTTTCCCTCTTCTTTTTTTATTTCTTGTGGCCCTCATTTAGGGAAAAAATTCACCCTCAATACATCCGACCTTTGTCAAAAACTGACAGGACGAGATAAATGAGTTGTGTAGTTTCAAAACCAGATACATCACTTATTTTATCAACCCTGGGTTATGGTTTATTTTTAAAGTCCAAATAGAGCTTTATAATAAATAATAAATTAAATTAGTTTAGTTCAAAACAAGATGGATCCTATTATTGAGAGGTGGTGAAGTGAGAGGTTAGTTTCAAAATCAGCCAAGTAAGAATTTCATTTTCAAAACCAGATACATCACTGGCGGCTCATAATGCGCATTAACTTTCTTTTACAGCAACAGGTGTTCATTATTTGGCGATTATTTATTATTATTAGCACCACGTATTACTAATGGGTGAATATCGTCCTAAGCAATACCCAAGTTCGTTGTGCTCTTATTAATTTATTATTGTATCATCTTATTGTGTTATTATGTTAGTGTTTTGTTGATTTTTACTCATAATGGAGTGCCATGAAGTCGAATGTAGTGACAAAGCGAGAAAGAAACCACGGAATGAAGACTTGTGGAGTAGAGTAAAACAGAGATAACAAAGGTAAGCTCTAGGTTCTATTGTCATTATTTCAATAATTTATTTAGTTATTGTAACTAAGAATATCATTGTAAAACATTACATTTGTTTCATTCATTCTCGGATGTGATCTCTTTGGTCCAACGAAGCAACTGACTTGCAACCATGGAAATAAAATCAGGAGCTTATAGATGCAAAAATCTACGTGAGGAAAAAATGTTAAATAAACGTTTTACAGTAATTCAGGAAGAATTTCCCAATTAGAAATAAAGTAGGATTCATTTATTGTGAAGTATACCCATTCATCTAAGCCCAATAAATCAATGATTGTTAACAAAAGAAAAGAGGTAAAAGCTATGTCAGTGAAGTATTTTATTTACAATCATTCCACAAAAGAGAGCTTACCCGTATGCCAAAAGGCATTCCTAGATACTTTGCGACTGTCCAAAAACAAATTAAATGAAGTTGTTTCCGACATTTTTGCAACAGGGACATGCCTGATGCCTGTAGAAAGAAGAGGTGGGAATCATAAGCTCAAAATGTACGAGGAGAAAAAAAAATCTGTAATGGTCTTTATTAAGAAATGCAATGTAATTGAAAGCCATTACTGTAGAAGTAAATCAGGCTGTCATGTTTACCTAACCTCTGATTTAAATATTAATAAATTAGGACAATTGTGTGATAGCAAAACTACTGATGAGAATAAAAAAAGTGAAGCAATCCTATTCTCGTCATGTTTTCAAGACTCAATTTAACATTAGAATTGGCAGTCCAAGAGGACGAGTGTTCAAATTGCATCTCTCTCTGAAAGAATAAAACATACCACAGATCCGGGGGCAAAACAAATTTTAATGACTGAAAAAAAAAGGGTCTATAAACTAAAGGCAAAGGCCTTTTACTCCCTTTTCAAAGAGACTATTTCGTTTGACTGTTAAAAAAAACAGGTATTACCTCGTGTTCCAGATCAAAGCGCATATTATTCCCGCCAGCAATATAAACACAAACTATCGATTGTTGTTGATGATTCCAAATTCCAACAAAACAAAGAAACTATCTTTATTTACCACTGGGAAGAAAATCAATACAGCAAAAGCCCTAATGAAATAAGTTCGGCTGTATATGACTGCTTATCAAACGTTAATATTCCATAAAGCGTGAAAATATTCCACCTGGCATCATATGGATGCGGAGGAAAAAATTATTATTATTTCATGATGAATATGTTAGCCAAATGGATTTTAAATAAAACACATCATACAGTAAAAAAAAATCTAGTACATTTTTCCAATCGTTGGACACTCGCTCCTCCCGTCATATCGGATCTTCGGAAGAATAGGGAAAGAAATAAAGAAAATTAACATTACAATAGATCCAAAGGAATATGCCAATATATGTTTGGGACAGTTATACCATTAGCAGGTAGAAACTATTATTGTAAAAGTGTGTTTTTGCATACAGTGCATACTCCTGGCCAATGGCACTTCCAATTTAACCCTTCTAAGAGTTTCTACTTCAAAATAATCTCAAACAACGATGAAATTAGCATTAAAGGGAAGTGAATTACAGCCCTGATTTTAAATTTGTAAAGCACCAACTATTTTGTAAGAAGAATTTAAAGTTTAAGGATGTGAAATTACCACCTGGTGTCAGACTGTCTGCATTGAAAATTAGAGATGTTTAAAACTTGTTTGCTAAGCATTTCGGCAACGATTGTAAGTCCATGGAGACTTTATCATACTTCAAAGCCGTTGTTGAAGATTCAAATGATATGGAATAAATTGATGATATCCAAAAGGATGAAGGCTGTGAACAAGCGTATGAGGCTAGGACATGGTTGTTTTAGACGTTTTAAAACAAATGTGTTCAAAGTTAATTAATTTTTATCAAGAGATTTTGTAATTATTTAATTCAACTGATTACTTTTCAGAAATCTTACTAAAATTAATAAATTTCAAATACAATGTATACATTATGTTGTTTCAAAACAAGATGCATCCAAAATATAATCCAAGTTATTGTCCAAAATAAAAAAGTTATAATCAAATTCTAGTTATATCTGTATTTATCTATTACCTAATTAATGCTAAAGTTCCAATTATTTCCCTAAATGAAACAGTAACGTTAGAATGTATTTTGTGCTTCCTGAAAAATGATATTTAAGTGATGTATCTAGTTTTGAAACCAGACGGCTCACGCCTTTGAGCACCCGTTCATGTTAAACTGACTGTCCTATCCTGTTCTGGGGGTGCAATACCTGGACAGTTTATCTCATACGTTCATCCAAGTGTGTGAGAGGATGGTCACGGCATACATTTCACACATCATAAGTACCGCGATCTACTATATGCTATCACTCCCCGAGATACATTACCATGACACTCGTATAAAGTACAGGGATAACCTACTTTCCTCCCGGGGTTCAAGTGGGATTGTGTAGCCACATAGGAGGATATATGCTTGGAGAAGGGTTGGTAACACAGCTGTGACGCAGGATGAGATCTTGGAGGACATGAAGATAAAATAAACAAAAAGTATATATGAAACAAATTGTGCTTCGTAAATAAAGTACAGGGTTATTATAAATGAAATATACAGCTTCAACATTTTATAAAACCATATCTATTAAACATATTGAAACCTACGAACCTTCGTTTTGTAAATCCTGTAAATTCGTTGCAGAAATCTACGCATTCTTGATATGTGCACCCTTAAGTCACACGACAAAAATGACCTTGTCTTTGACACATCCTTCTGAAAAAAGAGTGACAGGGTGTGAGATCGTAACTTTGTGGTGGCAAACATGTAGGGGACATGTTACATGTTGCGTGGCCAATTCAGCGCTTTGGATTATTTTCATCAAGGCTCCTTTCTAAGAAAATGTAAAATGAATCTGTCGCTCTATTTGTGCAGGCTTAATGAGCGTCCAATTTTCAGCGTTGTGTTGATATTCCACATCAGTGACAAAGTTCATAGATATAACATTCACATATGGAACTCCCCAAAGTTTATTGTGGTCTGTAATATATCCGGTAAAAAGAGACTGGACCCTTCTTTTTTCCCAAGAAAGTACTACACCGGGAAGTTTGCTTTGGTTGATTCGTGCCGTGAGACTAAAATTGCATGAATCGAGCATGCGTAGGTTGCTGTAGAAAACTTACAGAGTTTCCCTACAAAACGGTGGGTCGTAAGAATCAATATCTTAAAT